>JAQFVV010014684.1:0-29767 GCA_028023455.1 Epiperipatus broadwayi
ATCTTTCTATCATCTCGGCCATTTAAAACATTCATTAAAAGTTTCTTCTATCATCTCACTCTCTCATTTCATTATTAGCATTTTCTTCTTTTCTCTATCTCTTTTCTCATTCTCATACTCCCATCTCATTCTAGTTAGGTTACAATATATATGAATCAATTGTTTTATAATATATATATATATATATATTATAGAAGCTGAGCAATGGAAGTCTTGCCTGAATTTTGAAACATTGAACAAGTTGTTGTGGTTTCAAAAATTCATTAAAGAAAATGAGGTATTTTCATAATATAATTAAATTTCATTAAGAGAAAAAAAAAATGTTTGCATTATTTATTATTAATATTTTTATTTTAGAAAAGTCAAAATACTCTGTTTTGTGATCCAAATTTTGAAAGATCTCTCAAGATTAAATATCCACACAAGTCAAATCATATCCAGCCTGTCACAACTTTATTATCTGGAAGTAGCTGCCAACAACAGGATTCAGAGAACGATCATAGTTTGGATCAAGGAACTCTGAACATTGGTCATAAAAGAAAAATTTCAACAAGTGATCAAGGTATATTATTATTCTTATAATAAAAAACATACTGTATGTATAAGATATGCATGAACATACGTTAATATATAATTCAGTATATATATTTATAAAATAACACAAATACACAATAACCAGATTTAAACTGCTATCATTTGAAACATCATGGAACAATTCAAAGGTTATTAATTTAGAATGTACCATAAATCCAATAGTATAGGATTAATGTATATTGTTATTGAACATGACATATCTGAACAAAAAAACGAATACAAATAATTTTACTTATATAAAATTTAAACATTAAAAGTATAAAACTAAACTAGTCAATAATTTTGATTATATAAAATTGTAGTTAAAGAGAACTTAATGCAAAACTTAATTAACAGATCATCTTGGTAAATTTGCTGCAGAGTTTAATGGAGAAAGGATCTGTATTTGCAATGGTTTTCAAGAATTATTTGATAATAGCAGAAAAGCTAAGAAGTCTTTTTATTGATTGTTAAAATAGAAGTGCCAAAAAGTAGTTTTAATTTCTATAAAAATTAAATGAAAATGATATCAATTAATGGATAGAATTTCTTAATATGTAGGTATAGTTAGATACAATTATGATTGTTGAACATTTGTGACAGCACTTTATTGAGGCATATATGAGCATTATTTTTGATATCATTAACTTAGTAGTTGTTGCCAGAAAAAAATTTCTAAATATCTGTATTGAAATAAAAATGTTTGACAAATTCAGTACATTTTGTAAATAAATGCTTTTATTATGCCATTTTTACTTATTATTTTACCAATGATAATGAACTTATGACATTATCTCTATAAGAATAGATAAATGCATTGGTGAATGGATGGGTAGTAGTTCATTAGTTAGTAGGGAGGTAGCTTGTTTGGTTTGTCAGTTAAACAGATTGATAAGTAATCCTTAGTAAAGTAAAGATCTTTATATGTTCCTCTATAGAGAAATAATGAAAAAGCTCTATAGAGAAATAATGAAAAAGAAAATACTAACAAAGCTAGAATGATAAAAAAATATATACCCATTTTCTGACCAACAATTGTATGGTTAGCTAGGTTAAATAAAACAACTACCTGAAAGGAAAATTCTAAACATATTAAACTTTGAAAATATTTTAATATTTTGTCCATAGCTTAAATGTCATGAAGACATATTAATCAAAACAATTGTGTTATATTTATTTATATATATATTATAAATCACATAGTTTAATTGCTCAGGAGATCAAATGATATTCATTCAAGCACTGTTGATAGACAAGCACTTAATAATTTTATTCAGTTATTCTAGAGATTTGTTTTGTTTTGTTTTTTAATTTATATTTCTCAACTAAAAATTGATTCTTGAATATTTAATTCTTAGTCTATCACTCGACCACTATGTTAAACTGCATATGGTAAAAATAATCAAATGATTTGATATTCTGGAGTATATGACAGTCAAGCATTAGAAGTGGCTGAGTTGAGCTTTGATTCAGGAATCTTGTAACTTTTTAAAATTATTGCACTAAACCATATTTGGCTATATAGTATTGTAAATGATTCACAATAGAAATAATTTATTGCATAAAGATAATGAATATAAATATGATATACTTAAATAGTTATCTATTTCTAAATCTTTTTCATGACATTAAAATAATTTGCAAAAAAAAAAAAAATCAATTTTTTAATTTGCTATTAAAATACATTTTAAATATTTTAAAATAGCCATCTTCAGGCTACATTATAAATCTGAAAGAAATATAAATAAATTTTATAATTAATATTCTTGTTATAGCTGTTCTTACTATATTATTATCTATATTATTAATGAACATAGATGGGCTGCTCATCAGTATGCATCAGTTAGGATGATGAGTTTATTGGATTTTTACTTCTGAGTTTAAGTTCAAGAAATATCGTAGTCTTTCTTCTTTTCAATTGCCTGATAGTTGAAATATCAATTGAATTTTAATGAAGACAGGGATGTGAATTTTTTTTTTTATTATGGATATTTACAATCATGACATAAAACTTATTTCTTTATTCTCAGGAAGCTATAAAATCAAAGCAACAAAGGGTACTTATTTGCAAACCCAGGTTTCCATTTACTGATTTTTTATTTAGTTACCTACAACTGCAGAACACTTAAGTAAAGGAAGATTGCATGAATTGAAAGGATTGTTTAATATTAAATTGGTCATTGTTGCACTTTGTGAAATTTGAAGAATAAATGAAGAGATAATTGATTTAAAAAGTGGATACTTACTTTACTACAAAGACACAAATATTGGAAGACAAGTAGAATGGGTTTTATTATAAATAAAAAAAGTTGAAGAACCACATTGTGCAGATTGATCATATATCAGACAGAATAGCAAGATCTATTATTAATGGAAAATAACAAATACAGATAATTTGAGGTTTATGTCCCAACATGATTTCATAGTGATGAAGAAATGTAGAATATTTATATGAATATACAGAATACTTTGAACAAGCCAAATAACATTTTAAAATCATCATAGGAAACTTTAATGCTAGAATTAGTAAATGATTGAAAGATAAAACTATTTTGGGATAAATTTGATTATGGTATCAGAAATGAAATAGAACATAGGCTTAAATAAATATAATTGTTTAAGTTGAGACATAATCTAGGATTTTTTTTTAAGTATCTTGAGTTTTTATTGATTATCCTTTCTCTTTTTTACTTCCTTATTTAAATGCCTATTAGCTATTTCTTGATTTTGTTTTTGTTTTACTTATTTCTCCTAGCAGTTTGATGTAATTATTTTTAAAATTGAAAAACTACTCTTTCTTCTGTAGTGACCTCCCCCCACTTCTATTTAAATAATGATTAAGATAGGAAAAAATAAAGCGGATAATTCTCTGCAATTAAGCTTATTATTTTATAAGTTTTTTCTGAACTTTCTTTTAAATGTATGTTCTGTACTATTAATTTATTTTCTATTAAATTATATTATAGATGTGTATGTATATGTTGAAAATGCGTACAGTTTATTCCTATTTGTAAGCTTCAATATGTCATAAATATAGAGTGATTATTATATACTATTGCTATTGAATTTAATTATTGGATTTGAGTTTCTTTCTTTTTATATAATTTAGAAAATAAGTTCTACAATAATTTTTATAATAAGTTATTTTTTAATAAAAACTTTGCATATATCTATTATTTATAGTCTTGGAAGACTTAATGCTTTCATTTTTTTTTTTTTTTTGTCAATTTAGAAAAAAATGTTATAGATTTTAATAAAGTTGGAAATAACGTACATATATTTATTAAGTAAATTATGATATAAATTAAAGATTCTGAAAAAAATTGTACTTACCCACCTGAATTTGAAATCAGATCGTGGAAATATCAGATAAGTGGACTAACTTCTCAAAACAGCTTCTATTTATACAGACTAATAATGCATTTTAAATTTAAATATAACATTTATATTCTTTAAATAAATAATGATGCTTATACTTTCACTGTAGTCAGTACTTAAGATCATGGCTTCAAAATAATGTGTAATTAGAATGTATTTATTTGCCTGAAGTTGAATTTTATATATTTTTTTGATAAATTGTTTTATTTAAAAGTAAAAAAAAATAAATAACCAAATAATTTATTGCTCAGGATGTTATGTGACATTTAAGCACTAAAATTTGACAATTTGATTTTCAGTCCTAGAATTTAAACATAAAAATTTTAAATAATGTATAAAAAAAATATTCTAAGATTATGTATAAAATATATTAACTTTTCTCATCATTTCAGTACATGAATTGTGTTAAAAGCTATAAATTATTTTATAGATATTTAAAGCAAATGTAGAATAATTTGATAATATGTATGCATTCTGTTGATAAATAGAATCCAGAGGTAATAAATACATAATTACCTGTCAAAATATTAAAAGAAAGCTACAGAAAACACTAGCATTAAAACCATTTTATTTATATGCTGTCCCAAATGCACTGAATTATTGATGACAGTTTTACTCCTTTTTAGAGAAGGCAATTATATTAATTTTGGAGATTTCTAAATTTTAGGTAATGACATTTTATTTTGATCTATATCTTAATAGCTAAAAAATTCATTTTTTTTTTAAATAGGTTTATCAACTATATAACCAAATATAACGATTCAAAATAAAAAATTAAAAAAATAAGTTCTCCCAAATTATTTAGAGATGTAAAATAAAAAGGCTATTTTTCTGTTTTGTTCATATATGGAATTTTATTTTGTTCTTTTATATATATATGTAGTGATATTTTAGGCATTTTACTATGCATATATATTCCTTTCATAATTTATCAAAAATTTATGTAATGTAAATAACATATTGTTTGTTTTTTTTAAAATTCAGAGTATTTCTTTTATAGAAATTAAGAAAAAAATTGAAATATTTAGTAGTATCAATAGAAATAAAATTATTTCATACTTAATAATTATTAACTTTTTAAATTGATTTTTAATTCATCATTTCTCAAACCAATAGTTGGTCGGCACCATGGTTCATACTCCATTCATTAGATAGATTTCTCATATTTTCTTTCTTTTCATTTCAATTGTTGATAGATAGTATGTTTTAAGTTCATTATCTAGTGCTAGATTCTTGACATATTTTTCTCATTTTAATATCCAAAAATCATTTCCTTAGATCTATTTTATTCTATCCATTTTGCTATCTACTAATGTAATCTGTTATATTTTCTTTATTTATTTTCAATATATTTTTATTTTATATGTATCAAATTCTTATTATTTTGTGCCAGCATCAAATTTTAAAGATTGGTTATACTTTTTCAATCTTCCTTAGAATCTATGTCTCAGATAATTATAGGCCTGTACAATTTCATACAATAACTGGAACCATACACTCTCACTATTGTCATTATTTTATTTCATAATGACTTACTTAACTTATAATGAATTATTTTTTTATTTTTAATTAATTGTGCTTGCACTTTACGCAAAAAAGTGAAGCTTGTCTAAATCTTACAAAGTTATATGGCTTAGCGCTTTCGGAGATCTTGAGTCTCCATAATCATAGCCTACTTTTAACTGAAGTTACATTGTGGTTTATGTAAAATTTTATGCAAATTTTTTTTTTTTTATAATGACCATTTTCTGGAGATTGTAAAGCACGATTCTTTCCGGTTTATTGCATCACTGTCATTTGCAATAAAACATGCCTCTTTTATTTCTTTATTTTTATTAAATTTCCTTCATGTATTTAGACATTTGTTTAGTATAAAATACTTTTTTTTCAAATACATATTAATATTTTAACAGTTACATTCTGACTTTACTTCCATCTGTTGTGATTATGCTTCTCAAATAAAATGATTTTCTGTTATAGTCTCATTTTAATTTGCATATAAATTTTTTTTTATTATGTTTTTTGACTGGTCTTCATATTACATATTTTTAGAAACTCATTCATTTCTTTTAGTGAGTTTTATAGATTTTTGTTTATTTTCATCTACAAAAACTACCATCTGTAAATTGATTTATGCTGTAAATTCTAATAGTTAACTTTTTATTTATGCAAATTTTTCCATATTTTTTTTAATATATATAGTAAAAAGAAAGATGAGAAGTTACATCTTGTTTTATTCCTGTTTTAGTTTGGAATTCTCTTAGTTATATAAACATTAAATTTGAATGACAATTTTCATATAAAAATTTATATAAATTTTTCAGTTGTGATCTAATCAAGGCCATAATGTATTAAAATTGGAAGAGCAAGCTGAAACCACATGATCAAACAAATAATAATAGAATTTGAGTTACTTTAAACTAAAGACAGACAAGTTGTAGTATATTATTTGCTAGATAACTTGATTTCAGCTTATTGTTTCATTTTTAGTTGGTTGTGGTCTTAATTACTTTGTAGCTGAAAAATTTATTTAAATTACATGGAAATTCCCATTTTTATTTAGTGCTTATATCTATAAATCTGTCAAAATCCTTTTATTTATTGTAAAAAATGACCATCATATGTAAAATCTCCATATTATGTTTTTTATTTATAAATAATTGTAAACTCAATTTATGAAGACAAACTCTTTTTCTTTTGAATGAACGGATTTTATTTTATTCACGAACAAAAATAAATATTTTGACTAAATTTCTTTAGATATTCTCATAATTAAAAAAAAAAATTACAATGAAAACTTGAAAAAGGAAGATGATAAACAATATTATATAGCTAAAACATTATTTTTAATTCTTAACATATTTCTATCCAATTTTTAATCAGTAAATATATCCTAAACATAAATAATCATAATATATATACAAATGTGTTTATGCATATATATACCCATATGTGTATTATACATATTGTGTACACTTCCATAAATTGCTCTTTAAAAACATACAACTTTTAAATAACTACAAGTCCAACATATATAATAACTTCTATATATAATAAAAAATAAATAATAAAATACCACATAATAGTTACACAAATTAAAATCAAAATTCAAAAATAATTTTGTAAAATTGGTTTTCTACATAAAATAAATCTTATTTTACCAAATTTACTGATAAAATATTTGAAAATTCAAACATGACAAAAGTTGTTTTTATAAGTAAATTCTTTTTGTAACATATTATAAAACTTAATATAGAATGTATAAATTGGCCTGATTGTTTGTAAATAATTTTTTTCTATTCAAAGGAAAAAGATATAATACTTATTTGCTTTTATTAATATCCAAATTAAACAGTTGCATATCTATTTAAAATAATTATTTTTATTTATTATTTTTTAGGTTATAATCTTTTTACTGCATCTACTTTTAATGTTTCTTACAAAAAAAATGAGGTAATTTTTTAATATTTAAATAAAAATATTTATAAAAATTTATATTATTATAAATTATCATATAAATGTATTTTCATTACACTTTTGTTCATTATTTGATATTGTTTATATATTGCAGAAAATATCATTCAATTTTTTTTGTCCTGACATAATGTTATCCAAAATAGATTTAGTTAATACCAGATTTCATATGTTGCTTTATTTTTTTAAAAAAAAAAGGAATTCTGAAGTCTTTCAGAAAAAAAAAAAAAAAGGCTTGCTAAGAAGATGAAAGAAATGAATGCTGATTTAAATTTTTCAGATTTATAGTTATTTAAGCACATAAATCATATTTTGTATGTTAACAAGTGAAAGACATAATTGATAATAATAAGATTTTTCTTTATTTTTTTTTTTTTATGTAATTAATGAAACTACAAGAAGAGTTTGTGAGTTGCTTCATAGATCAAAAAATATCTCTTGAATAATAATAGTAATACTAATATATAAATGGTGTCATTTGTGACAAACATAAAAATAAATTTATTATTTTCTAAGCTGAGTGGTATATTTTTCTGATATTGGTATTTTGAAAAGCAAAAGGAAAGGTTTACAAATTTTTAAAAAGTATCTATATATTGTGCCAGTCAAAACATGCTTATCCATCTAACACGAGCTGGAACTCACAAAATGTACTTCAAACCCAGTCAAGCCCGAGATTTAGGTCAGGGACCAGCCTGGATTCGAACCCACTCTCCAAGCACCAGATCTAACACCCAATGGATAACATAACAATGGTAGCACACGAGATTTAATTCTTCATCCGGCCCACTAGCAAATCGGAGAAAACAATAAGACTCATGGACTTAAACATATATATAAACAACGTAAATACTAGATATTCCACAGATAAAATCTAACATATTTAAATAATAGGGGCTTTACTAATGAATACTTATGGGCAATTAGTGAATTGGATTGATTTAATAATGAGACAGAAACTGATATATGATGAATTAAAATATATTTATTGACAATTGTTGTTGGCAAATGCACGCAGGCATTTTATTTATAAAGTAACATTACTCTAGGCCAATAATTGATACGTTGGCTATTATTTAATTGCTCCAATATTATTTAATGGAAATAAATACCCTACTATATAACTAATCACTACATTAACTTTTACCAGTTATGCCCTTTCATCATCAGTTCGTGTGGCTATTGTACGTGAAATCAAACCAAGTCTGGAGTGAAGCTTAATAATACGTCTTAATTATAATAAATTTATTTTAACTATGGGCTTTTAAAGCGTCCCAGATAGCTTTAGATCGAACGGGTTTTCAAGAGTGCTTCGGATCAACGCCGAAGACTGCATATTAGGGAGGAAAGAGTTGGCTATAACGATTTTACTAATACGCTAGGCACAAGTAAAGTATAATAATAAAGTGGCTCTGCGGATGGAAGAATAGTTTTAGGGTTTTTGTGACAAACAACGGTTTACCCAAGAACCGGTCGTCATGCTGCAAAAGGGAACCTTTATTTGGTTCATAAGAAGCGGGGGACTTACGTGCTAATCTGGCCCGTAGCTCAGACTTCGCTACTGCATTACCCTATAAGAGAAGATGTGCTGGCAACGCCGTGGCTCCATCTTATATATATATATCAAAAAGAACAGCACAACGAGAAAATATTAATAAATCCCACATCCGCCAAGCCGAAGGATATTATAAATTAAAGATCATATATTAAATGAACACTAGATCATCAGCTTGATCAAAAAAGCCAACTCTTCTGTAGCATGAGAAATACGATATGCTACTGACAGGAATGTATATACAAACTTTACTTTATCCCGTTCAATCTCTTTAGTTATCTATAACTAATAAACTCTTAAAAGGTGGAAAAGTATATTTAATAAGGGACTTACAAATACTTAACTAAAAAAATATACTTATAATTACACTCCAGGCTAGTTTAATCTTTAGTAATATAATAATTAAAGGTTGAAAAGCCACATTTTATATTTATATTAATTAATTTATTAAATGACAAAATATGAATTTGGGTTTCGAAACAGCGCACGAAATGACGCTATATGAATAATAATATGAAGATTTTAAATTTATATGTTTAAAAACATATTAATAATTAAATGCATGCCGTTTCGAAACATAGGCATAACTAATAATAAATAAAATAAGCAAAAGAAAAGCAAAATATAATTGCAGTGATTAAATTATATAGCAAAACATTAATTAACAGAAATTTAGCAAAACTATTTCATTTATAGAATTAAAATATTTTAGGAAACAATTTAGACAGTTTACACTATTGTATTAGCAAAAAGTATTTCATTTAAATATTATTTCGAAAACAATTTAGATAGAAATTTCAATAATATGGTTAGCTAACCTGATTTTGAAGAAATAATGAGTGTTTTTGAAATGCACACAGAGCTCTGCGATTTTAAATAATACTAAAATAGTTCGGTAGCTAAGGAGAGATTCGAGCTGGAAACGAAGGTGACTTCTTTGGCGGCTTATGGCATCTTCAATTTAGTTGGGAGACGATTTTTAAAATAGTGTTTCTTTAGCTGGATTGAAATCGGAACGAAGGCAAATTATTTTTACGGCTTATGGCATCTTCAAATTTAATTAGTGTAAGCTTGGTTGTTCCTTTGGCATTTGATGGATTGAACTAGGCGTTCCATCACGGGAAAGCAGCAAAATTTTGCCTGACTTTAGCCAGACATGTTAAGGTTGAACACTAATAAAACTTCTCCTGTTGACTCTCTTCAAAAGTAAGATGGATTCTCCCTTCCCGCTTAAAATAAGGCCTATTTATATCCTTCTACTAAACTTTAACACCTTTCTGGAATTTCGTAAACCTCGGGACCAATTGACTTTTAATTAAAGCAAAATAATATAATTCAATTTCTACAACAACTGATAAAATCTCCGAGGTGTTATATTTAATTTCCTTAAAAAAATGTATCAAAATATATAAACTATATAATTTGATTCATTTTCATTAATTAAATTCCTTTTCAGGTGTTATTACCTAGCAGAAGGAACGGTATTCTGATTTAATGAAAAAGTATTTTGTTGCAAACAAAAATCAATCAGAAAACAGATTTTACTTTTTTACCCGGGTGTGTCACTAATTGATATCTTGTTTACAAAAATTCTCATTTTTAATTGCGAACAGATAATTCTTATTTTATAAAACTAAATAACTTTTAACATATTTGTTTATTTAAAAAAAAAGCAAATTTAAAGAAAATACTTGTTTCAACTATATATGTAAAACATTAAATCAGAAAACCGTTAAATAAATTAAAGAAAACATTTACATTACTTATTCCAAGGTTTAAATTATCCATCCACATACGAATATTATAGCGAATATAATTAAGAATTGACTGAAAATTAATAAAACATTTTATAATAAATTATGAGCATTTCTCCGCTATAATTTTATCAAACCTGTCTAATTATAGCGTGTTTTCGTATGTAAATGGATGATGCCATTCAAGCGGCCATTATAGCAAAGTTTGCCCGCTCGACTTATATATATACATTTTTACATTTGACATTTCTACATTTAAGATAGGTTCGAAACTAGTTCAGACGAGTAGGTCATTAGGTTGATGGTGAAACGGAAAGGGATTGGAGGTTTCCGTTTCAATATAAAGTATCAAAAGAGCATTCACATTTAAAAACAGATAAAAATATTTTCAAAAGAAAATCTATAAATAGTCTTCACCAAAAAAAAATTTTTGATTAAGGTTTTTGACTGGTTGAAAGATATATGTAGCTTCTAATTATTATACAGTATTAAAAAGTCATTTATAATAATTTGTAAAAAGTAGTTGAGCCATTAAGGCTCAACTTGATAGACAATTTCTAAAAACTTAATGTTTGTAGAAAACTAATTTGCTGCCATATTTTATCTTTGCTTTTATTGATAACTACTATTTGAACTTTGTAACTACAGATTCTTAGCCATTGTTTAGGAAACATTTTTGAAAAGTTGCAGAAGATAAGACTTAGAATAAAACATTTTCAGTAATTAATTGTCCAAATATTAACCACATATTCTTTTATATTCCAACATTTTTAATAATAATGGTGAGCATAGTATTAAATACTTTCTTTTATCTGATGTTTTGATGACCATTCTCTTAATCTTAAGGGAATTTATATTAATTTCAAGTGCTTTAATGTAGCTATTTGAAACTTGTATTCAAATTTATTATGAGTAGTGTGAAACTATATACTCCTTAACTGATAATTATTTACTAATCAATAATTAGAATCTGATTCTGTCATTGCTCATGCACATATTGATGATGCGTATTTAATTGATACTGATATCAAAGAGGAGAAAAGTTGGATTTATTTATTTTTTGAGATAGTATAATTTTTTTTTTTTTTGATTGATTTTTTTCACAGAAGATAGTGATATAGTAATATTTTTCTCTCCAGCTATTTAAATCAACCTGCCAGCATAACTATATAGGTCTAATACTAGCTAAGAAATTATGTATGTATTTTAATGATTTGTTTACAAAATAGATAACTTTGCTTATCAATAATGTGAATAAGAGGATAAAAATATAAAGTAGCACTGAATAAAAATAATGCATATTATGGTTTCTACCAAGAGATGACAGATGATCAATAATTGGTGGGTATGAATATAATTGTTCTGTCATCTAGTAATTTATTCAATACTTACATTTTGATTTCTAGAATGAAGAGGGAGGATTATAATTTAAATGTAAGCTGAAAAAGTCATATGATATAGCAATTTTCAGAAAATGTTTTCATAGGTTAATTCTCACAGGCTGTCATTGCTATTGAGAAATCTCATTAATAATCCTTTCACATAACTTTTGGTGATGATGATAATGCTCATAAAAACTAGCAATGAAAATTCAACTGCTCAGATATTTTTTGATCTAGAAAGCTAAAAATAATAACTTTTTATGACTATCATGAATCTTCTGAATGAAGCATTAAGAGACTACAATTACAGAATATATTGAAGACTATTTTATATATTAATCAATGATTCTTATCTTTTTTTCTCTCTCTCTATTTTAAATGTCAGAAATAATAATTTTACCAGAAAAGTTCCACAAGCATAACTTATTAAGAGTTTAATATGAAAATAAATGTCCTTACTTGTTAATAAATTTTAAACAATAGTAGAGTCATGAACTATATTACATTTTGTTCCAAGTCCCCTTTGTATTCAAATGTACATAGCTTCTGATATCTTATGTTTGGTTGATAGAAACCTAATAGACTAATCTTTTTATCAAGAATTTATGATCTCTATAATTGTTTTCATATTTTTAAAGTTTAAGTTCTAAAATTTTATAAAACTTTTAGCATTTCTCTTAGAAAATATTTTATTATGTGCTACACATTATATTCGGAAAAGATAATAAAGAAAAAATAAAATATATTTGCTTTTAACATAAATTGAAAATTCTTATTAATAAACATAATCATGTATGACTACTGACATATTATAAAATGTAATCGTATCTGGTGCTCAGAAAAATAAAAATGGCTGCTCGTATATCCTAAATTTGTGAATTTTAATAGTTTGAATAGTGTATAATTGAAGTCATGTGATTAAATACAGTGTAGTTCATGGCTCTATTGTTCTCGCTTATAGAACAATTAATGCTATTTTTTATTTTATTTACAATATTAATCATTGTCCAAGTCTCTATATTGCTATTTACTTGATCCCTTGGCTAATTTTTTTTTTAATAATTATAATATTTTAAAAATGTATTAATATATTTTATATTGTGACGTATATTTCTGTCTACTTTTTTTTGAAAACAATAAAAGCTCATCATAGTCTTCTGCCATCGCCCACTTAATTTTATTATATTGCTGTGAGACTTGGCTATGCTAACAGTTAATTATCTATCAATATCTTCATGTATTCTAATTTTTAATCTTTTTTATTATTAATCATATTATATACAGTTTCTGTATTTTCATTTCATTTTAATCATATTATATACAGTTTCTGTATTTTCATTTCATGTTTTAGATAATTGCTTATTTATTTTAAATATTCACTTTTCTGTGACCATATATTTCAACAGATAAAAGATTGATTTGAACATACAATTCTGATTAATTGTTAGCTATCTCTACTTTTCTTTTTTTTTTTTTTTTCTTTTTTTTTTTTTTTTTTGGCTGCAGAAAGGAGTTTGCTATTAACTGAAAGGAGACCCTTTGATTCCTCTTGGAGGCCTTAAAGGAACCGAGCAGGGCAAATTCCTAATGTCCACTCCATACGTTCTTGTCATTGCAGCTGTTATTACTATGTGATTATTCATATAGTATACGAACATGGATGGGCTGCTCACCAACACGCATTAGCCAGCGTGGTGAGTTTATTGGCTTTTTACCTCTGAGTTTAAGATCAAGAAACACCATGGTCTTTCTTCTCAGTGCCTGATAAGGCAGAATGAATGTTTGTGTAAATGATAAATATTTTTCCAATACATATATACAATTATGACAGACAAAAATAAAGCATGGCCCTTATTCCCAGGAGGCTGTAAAGTCACCAACCAAGGCAGCGGTTGGTGGCCGAAGGCGGAGGGTGCTAAGAATCCCCTGATTGCGGACCCAGGCTGTCATTTGATGACGACTTTTTATTTAGGTACTTACAACTGCAGATCACTTTCAAGTGAAGGAAGATTGCAAGAATTAGAAGAAGAACTGTCTTATATTAAATGGGACATTATTGGACTTTGTGAAGTTAGAAGAAAAGGAGAAGAAACAATTGATTTAAAAAGTGGACATATACTCTATTATAAAGGCACACATATTGGAAATACAAGTGGAGTAGGATTCATTATAAATAAAAAGTGGAAGAACAATATTGTGGAGATTGATGATGTATCGGACAGAGTGGCAAGATTAGTTATACAACTTAATAGCAGATACCAAATGCAGATAATTCAGGTTTATGCCCCAACAAGTTCTCATAGTGATGAAGTAGTAGAAGATTTTTATATGGATGTACAAAAGGCTTTTGATCAGAGTAAACAATATTTTAAAATTGTTATGGGAGACTTTAATGCTAGAATTGGTAGACAAATGAAAGATGAAATTGCTGTAGGTAATTTTGGTTATGGTAATAGAAATGAGAGAGGACATAGACTTGTGGAGTTTGCAGAAAAAGAAAAATTTTATATTATGAATTCATTTTTTGAGAAAAATGTTAAAAGGAAATGGACATGGAAGCATCCAAATGAAGGTACAGCAGAATTGGATTATATTTTGACTAACAGAAAATACATATTTCAAGATTGTAATGTTCTTAATAAATTTAACACAGGAAGTGATCATCGATTAGTAAGGTGTAAGTTATTTGTTAATGTAAAACTAGAAAGACAAAAATTATTAAGAAAAACAATATTTACAGTTGATATTCCTAATCTTCAGAAACATTCTAATGAATTTAAATTAGAACTTACAAATAGGTTTCAAGTGTTAGGAGATTTTGAACATGATACAGATTTGAATGAAATTAATATGAAAATAACTGATACACTTTTAAAAACTGCAACAAACATAGCTGGTAGAAAAAAGCAGCAATTGACTAATAAAATTTCTACTGAGACTAGAGAATTTATGAAGAAAAGAAGGAATATGAAGATATACAAAAATGATGCATTAAAAAGAATTGAATATCTCGAATTTTGTAAAATGGTACGGAAAAGAGTTGAAAATGATATAAGAAAGTATAACTGTGAAATAGCAAGGAAAGCTGTAGAAGAAAATAAAAGTCTCAAAAATGTTAAACAACATTTTGGTATTGGTAGGAAATTTATATCTGCAATAAGAAAAAAAGATGGAATTATTACTAAAAAGAGAGATGACATCATGAAATTGGTAGAAGATTTTTATCAAGAATTATATAGTAATAAAGAACAAGTACCTCCTATATCTATTACATCTTCCGAATTGCCCAGAATTTTAAATGAAGAAGTGAGACATGCAATTAAGTATATGAAGAAAGGAAAGGCTCCAGGAAATGATGGAATTATAATTGATATATTAAAAGAAGCAGGTGAAGAAATAGAAACAATTTTAGCAAAACTATTGTAACGATATATAGATATGTCGTTACATTAATTTAAAAGAAAAACAAAGTTCGCAAATAAAAATAAATGTATTAAAAATCTATAAAAAAAACTAGACGCTAAAATTAAAATGTTGTTAAATATATATATTCGCACAGATGCTAAACTTTAAAAATATTTTTTTTTATATATATAAATAAAAAAAGGTATTTGAACGTATTTTTTTTTTTGATAAAAAAATACAAGAGTTAAATATTAAAATATTTAATATAAGTTAAAATAAAAACAGGTATTAATTAATTCCTGTAATCTATAAATGGAAATGATTGTTTATTATTTGAAAAACAAGCTAGCCCTCAAGGCTCTTATGTAATTAAAGGGTCAGATGGAAATTAGATAAGAGAAATTAGCTGGACCAATGGAAGCACCAAGCCTTGGCTCGGACCCTAACGAAAGTGATGGATTGGTGACGTTTTGTTGTTTGAATCCGTGTGGATAATATAAAAAGGAGAAATATTGAGTATTGGGCAGTTCCAGCTGTTTGTTTTGAGAGTGGTGATAGAGACGCAATATCACACACTCTCTCTCTATTTTAAAAAATGAACTGATTGTGATACCGAAAGGAACCAGCTAATGCTACCTCCGGAACATCTGACCGGGTTTCAAACAAGGACTCCGTGGAAAAACAAGAACCTGGACTCTTCTTCCGTAAGCTGTTAACAATGAACTTAAAAAAATTTTTAAATAATTAAAAACTTTCGTGAAAGCAATTTAAATGTTAAAATGGAGTTTCTATTTGACCTTTAAGTTTAAAATCAATTGATGTTTAATTTTATATGTTTGTTATTGATAAAAAAATCATTTCCATTTATTTTAATTGTATAAATTATTTATTGTTTAAATTTTAAATGTATGAAATTTAAGTTGTTTATAGACGCTTGCATGGATTCGTTTGCGGTTAATTATATTTTGGTTTTCATATTTGATCAAAATATATAGACATTCGATAAATAATGATACCTTACGGTGAGTATCTAAAATGTATTTATTCGGATGTCTTTTAAGTTATTGGTGACAACGCAAGTATCTTATGGTGAATACTATTGGGTTACTTATAAGTTTCCCTCTGCGATTGTCGGTATCAATAATTTTGTATTTTGATCGTTTATGTTTATTTTGAAATGTTTTTGACCGTGGAATCTATGTAATCGATCTATACCCAACATTTTTAAACAAATCTGTGCGAACGTATATAAATGTTAAAATTAAGTCGGGCGCGAATGGCTATATAGTTTTGTAAAGTTGTATTAAGGGAGGGTAATCTTAGGTTATTCATTTCGTAGTTGAATTGGTTCAATGGATTGGATATATTTGTGTAATTAGTAGATGTAGTATGAGATCCGCTACGGGCAGGATTATAGATATACGCCACATACCCTCTGTTTGCCTATGGATGGGTTTGTAAGTCGGCAGAAGACCGCAGTCCATTCCTATGGAGTTTTTAGTTTATTAATCTACTTGCCCACAGATGTCACATTCCTGTTGGTGGAGAGTCAATGTCTTCTCTATTTCTACTTATTGTTCAGATGTACATTCCTGACAATATAGTATTTTGTGTTGTCGTATCATGCTACATTGAATACATGAATGTATCAGATGGATTGGCGCCAGTTGATTGCGAAATTTGTTGCCTAAGGTTAAATCAGGGAAGAATATTTTCCTTTCAAATGCAGACCTATGTAGTCCATTCATACTCGACCCTCTAAATAAAATATTAAACCTTATAGCAAGCTATTTTAAATGTAAAATTAAAAATTAAGATAAAAATCTAAATGTTAAACTTATTCCTCGAATTTAGAATGATTTTATATGTGCGTAAATAAATATTTTTCTGTGTTAATTTCTGGCAGTGGCTTTTATTATTTTTTTATATTTATATCTAAGGTTATATATTTTATTATCTCTGCGTCTCCACTGAGCTAGTGACAATGGGCTAACGATTTAAATATGTAAATAAAGTGGAATCCTAACAGCGCGTATCTGCCTACTTTATAAATTTTTCTAGGCTCAAATGCCTAGATGGCGCCCTTTGGTAGTGCGGTGCGATGCGATCTCCCACTTCGTTTGGATCGTTATACTATATACCAAATGTCTAAATGATAAAGATGTACCGGAAGATTGGAAGAATGCAGTAATAATATTAATATTTAAAAAAGGTGATAAGGAAGATATTAGAAATTACAGACCTATCAGCCTTTTATCAGTTTTATATAAAATTTTTACCAAGATAATTACAACTCGTCTACAGAGAACTTTGGATTTCCACCAACCAAGAGAACAAGCTGGATTTAAAAGTGGTTTTAGTACAATAGATCATATCCAAGTATTGAGAGAAGTCATAGAAAGGACAAACGAATATGAGTTGTCATTATGTTTTGGATTTGTAGATTATGAAAAGGCATTCGATTCTATACACATTTCTTCAGTGATTAAAGCATTGGATCATAAAGGTATAGATCCAGGATATTGTCATATTTTAAAGAATATTTATAAAAATGCAACAGCAACAATTAGATTACATAATGATACTGGAAAAATCAACATTGAGAAAGGTGTAAGACAAGGTGACTCCATATCTCCAAAACTCTTTACAGCAGTGCTGCAAGAAGTATTTTGTGGATTAAAATGGGAAACTAAAGGAGTGAAAGTAAATGGAGAGTATTTAAGTCATTTAGATTTCGCAGATGATGTAGTTGTTTTTGCAAATAATGCTTCAGAGCTGCAGGAAATGTTGCAGGAGTTAGCAGATGAAAGTAGAAAAGTAGGACTAAAGATAAATGTTAAAAAGACTAAAGTAATGTTTAATCGATTTGCTCCAAATATGAAAATAAAGATTGATTATGAAGAATTAGAAGAAGTTAACAGTTACAAATACCTTGGTCAGATTATTAATACAGATGGAAACATAATGGAGGAAATTAATCATAGAATTAAACTTGGTTGGAGTGCTTTTGGTAGAAATAACTTGATACTAAAAGGAAATATGCCTATGTGTTTGAAAAGGATGGTTTTTAACAAATGTGTTTTACCAGTTCTTACTTATGGATCTGAGACTTGGACACTTAATAGAAGAGCAATACAGAGACTTCAGGCCACTCAAAGGAGTATGGAGAGATGTATGTTGGGAGTAACAAGAAGAGATCGAAAACGCAATGTATGGGTAAGACAACAAACAGGTGTTACTGACCTTATTGAAAAAATTAAAAGATTGAAATGGAGTTGGGCTGGACATATTGCTAGAAGAAATGATAATAGATGGACAATTGAAATTTTAAACTGGATTCCAAGAGATTGTAAAAGACCCAGAAAGAGACCACATGTGAGATGGATGGATGAAATAAGAAAATGTGCAGGGGTGTTGTGGAGAAGAGAAGCTAAAGATCGGAGAAGATGGAGTAAACTTGGAGAGACCTTCATCCTGCAGTGGATTGATAATGGTTGATGATGATGATGATCTCTACTTTTGTCATTTTCCTAATTTAGTATAAAATATTCCGTTTTTTGCACCACCATGCTTTACTGTTTATGAATGAAATTAGAATCAAGTTCACATCCAAAATAAAATTTTATACACACTAATAAATAATTTAGTGATGTATATAATTGTAATTTTGTGGAAGGAAATTAATCTTCACACATGCACGTAAATTTAATCTAATAACACGTGTGAAGATTAATTTTTTTCCACAAAATTACTTACTAATAATGAATATATAATTTATAGCAGAATGACTATATATTATGGATTAAGGTTATTGTTGAAATTGTCTAAAAAGCTGATTGGAGTTAATCATTAACTTTGCATACAACAAAGTTTTTTCATTTGTCACATTGACTTTTTTTTTTACTAACCTTAAATTACCCATTTGATAAATTGATTATTTAAATGCTAACCATCTGGAAATTGTTTTCTGATCTAATTTGATATTATATTGTTTTAAGATGATAATTATGTGATGTATTATGCTTTATTATTTTCAATGTTTATAAAATGTGAAATAATCATTTAAAAAAAATGTAATATGACACTCATTGCAAATAGAAAAAAAATTAATGAAAAACAGCAATATGATAATGTAGTACTTTCTTTTACTTAATTATATCTAATCAGGAAATTAGTAGATAAGACTTCTTAAATACTTATGTGTTTATTTACAGAGATCATTGCTATGTTTTTAAAAACCTATACTATGATGCTTTGTTTTTTATAAGCTTAGATGATTTAGTTCAAAATCTTAGTGTATTGAAATTTTCAGTCTATAAATAGCTTTCACTAGCATGGCAAATATGAGTTACCAGATATACTTAAAAAAAATTTTCTGCCTATCATCAAATGCCCAGAAAGTGTTTGCAAGAATGCATAGGATTTGATAGAATTGCCATCTACTTATCTAAAACAAACTATAGTGAAGTCATATATATATATAAAATTATTCTGTTGTATTATCTTTTGCAACTTATTTCAGCAAATTAATTTTTACCCTGTGGTTCAGGAACAGATTCCAGCTCTCATATTTTTTGCACAGGATAAGAAATTACTCAAGGAAGTTTCATTAAAAGATTGATATTTAATATCAAGGTTATTTTTTTAAAAAAATGCTAATATGGTTGTCAAATATCACTATAATAATCTGAAGCATAATGTAATGAGCCAATCAGAAGGGTCGCAGTATTCAGATGATAGAAATGTTTAATACTTAGCTTAAAGATGGTATTTATTCAGTTGCTAAAAATATTGCTATTTTTTTATAATTTAAATATTGGTATTGTGTTTATCTGATAGTAAAATCCTATTCTATTAAATAATAAATAATTTTTTATTAATATATATAAATATTTGCACATAAAATAAAATGCAGCATTAAAATTTGCATATATTATTTGGAAATTTTTTTGCTCTTTAGAATGGATTTTATTTATTGTTCATTTTTCTATTAATGATTACAATAAATAGTCAAAATAAGAGTCATAGACCACATGACAATAAGGATTTTGATTTCTTAATTGCCATTTTTATGATTGCAATTGACCAAAAACCAATTTTAATATTAATAAAGAAACTTTTTTTAAAACTCATTTCAAAGAATAATCAGTCATTCATTCCTAATATCAGGATAGTTTTCTGAAATAGATATTATTTTTATTGATACATGGTTCAATGTAGATGTTTTAAAAAAAAGTGATCTTTAAATGAGTTCTCTGGAATTCTATCCTTTATGTTGTTGACAGTATTTTAAATTTGAACAGATTTAGCTACATCTGAAAGCTACCTTTAAACATCACATGATCACTATTTCCCATGCTTGCTCATAACTGTTGTTAAAATAGGCCAAACTCTCTCCATACAGTAGTGCTACTCAAAGTAAGACAGTAATCAATGGATTCCAGAAGGCTTGTGCATAAAATCCTTATCTAGTGCCTACTCATCCAATATCCCCAAACTTGTTTCTGGCTTATGGCCTTCGTCAGTGAGGAGCCTTGGATCTGAGAGCACTGTTCCTAGATCTTAGAATCTAATGCAACCCTCCAGCAGCCACCTTTTATCTCTACATAACTACAAAACTATGAGAATAAAATTGAAAACTCACAAATATTTTCAATCTAAGCTCAATAGCTTATATAGTCATATGGGTGCTATTTGTGTGTTTTCAATTTAATTATCATAGTTATGTAGAGATAAAAGGTGGCTGCTGGAGGGTTACATTTGATCCTAAGATCTAGATGCAGTGCTCTCAGATCCAAGGCTCCTCACTGACGAAGGTCATAAGCCAAAAACTAGTTTGGGGATATTGGATGAGTAGGCACTAGATAGGATTTTATGCACAAGCCTTTTGGCATCCATTGATTACTCTGTCTTGCTTTGAGTAGTGCTACTGTATGGAGAGAGTTTTGCCTATTTTAACAACAGTTATGAGCAAACATGGGAAGTGGTGATCATGTGATGTTTAAAGGTTTAATACCAATCCTGCCTAATAGGAAGGTGGTGGCTATGGCTATAAAAGAACCAAAGACTCCAAAATGTATGGGTGCTGAATCTGAGTTCAGACCCATATGACTATATAAGCTACTGAGCTTAGATTGAAAATATTTGTGTGTTTTCAATTTTATTCTCATAGTTTTGTAGTTATGTAGAGATAAAAGGTGGTTGCTGGAGGGTTGCATTAGATCCTAAGGTCTAAGTGCAGTGCTCTCAGATACAAGGCTCCTCAATGATGAAGATCATAAGCGAGAAACTCGTTTGGGGATATTGGATGAGTAGGCACTAGATAGGGATTTTATGCACAAGCCTTCTGGCAACCATTGATTACTCTGTCTTGCTTTGAGTGGCACTACTGTATGAAGAGAGTTTTGAAAGCTACCTTATTTAGTTTTTTTTTAATGTGTATTTATTTCCACAAGTTGACACTAATCATGATTGACTATATTTTTTGATGAATATCTGCAAAGGTTTTTCATTTTTTAATAGACCAATAGCACTATATGTTGTAATTCATATTGATAATAGTAAAGTATATTGTTGAGCTTTCATTCAAAGATATTATTTAAAAATACAGTAAGTATATATTAATTTACAGTTAGTTTTTTTTTAATTGATAAAATTATTCCTAATCAATAGTTTTTACAAAATGAAAAATTTTTTAACTATTAAACCTGATTTTTTACTCCACAGTAAAATATTTATATTTGATCTGAATGACAACTATCTATATACAGTTAGTATTTTATTATTTAAACATTTTATTCTCTTTTCAGATAAATAATGTAGTATCGCTAAAAAAAAATATTTAATATTTTTGTTTTATTTTGATTTTTTTTTTTTTTTTTTGTAGAAAGATTTTGGATTTGATAAAGAATCTGAATCTATAAAGGATGAACAAGACTGTCCTGGATTTTTGACAGCCAGAGATCAATTGGTTAGTTGCACTTATTTTTGTTTTCTTGATTTTTTTTAAAAAATAAACATTTGTATGGAAGTATGAGTGTGTTTATATATCTATTTATTTAATGAGTAATTTATTTATTTAGCACTATGTTTTTAATCTGTAATAATCATTAGGGATCACCCATGGGTATGGTCTAGTGAGAGGTAACACTGCTTTAGATCATATTCATAATTTCAGGAAAATCTTTTCTAATAAATATTAATTATAAGACTTATTAAACATCTGCAAAAACTTATCGCTTTATGATATAAATAATATCAAGAGGGTTACACATATACTGTCTTGAAAAATGTGTTGCAGCAATATAATATGGGTGAAGGAACTCATCAAAATACTTACCTTTGCTTCTGCACAATATATATATATATTAATATCTTTGATTCATTACATTAGCAAGTTGTTATTTTTATTAGTAAAGTTTACTCTCAATTCTCATTTTTGGATGTGGGTGTGTATTTTATTTTCATGGTATGCATTTGTGTATTTAAAAATGATTGTGTGTGTGTGTATGGACATTATTTCAAATGTCTGTGTTTAATGCTCAGTTAAAAATTGTTAATATTGTAAAAGGGGGAATTTTGATAGAAAGCAGATCAGCTAAAATGTAAATGTGTAATACATAAAGCTGTCTCTTAGATGAATCTTTTAGCCAACTAGTATAAAATTGGACTACAAAGGAATAATGAATTCTGGACATATAATCATTATCATTAAAAGATTTAATTGTGGCATACTTGCAAATGAAGTTGAATCTGATTTGATTATCATTGTTTTGTTATTGTATTTAACTTTAATATACCATGTAATGCATAATAAAGCTTATATAGAATAAGCAGAAACGTTTCTGTTACAATATGTGTGTGTGTGTGTGTATATACATATGAATGCAATATTAAATAAATAATATACATAGGTAGTAGCGAATTCTTTAATGTAGAATTGCAAGTAATAAATTGGAATATATATTGCAAAATGAATATGTACAAAGTATAGAACTGCCTCTTAACTTATTTAATATAATATATTTGCTCACAAATACATACAAGTTAACTGTTTAAAATACATAAAATAGTTAAATTATTTTTTTCCTATCAACTTCAGTTATTATTGAAAAGTATATTTTAATTATAGCCTGTATATGTATAAGTTTTTCTTTTTTTTTCTTTTAGTCAATTGATCTTCAAAGAAAATTTAATCGTGGAACATCTTCTGGGCTTGTAAATTCTACTTCATATGGTACTGTTAAAAAATCACTAGGCACCAGGTGATTTATATGTGATCATTATAATATTAGAATACAAGTATAATTTAATAAACTTGAAAGTCTATGATCAAATCCTCTACACTGTGATCATTATATATATATATCTGTGTGTGTGTTGATGTGATATGTGTTTTTTTTTAATATGTGTATATACATAGTAAAATTATTATTTCCTAATGAATAGATGAAATTCAACCACACTAAACATAATCTGAATAAATAATATTGGTAAAAGATAATCGCTTGTCTATTTGCTACAAAGATGATACTATATTGAAATTCAAGTTAGTTTACACAGGAAGCATGAAACTACATTTTCTAAGATGTTAATAGCTAATAAACAAGCATATTCCGTATACAAAGCCAGATTAATCTATAATCATTTTATGCTTTGAAAGACTCCCAAACACAACTATATAAAAAATAAATCAATTGCATAATGTCCAAATAAGACAGTATCAATAAAACATATCTTTTTATCTATTTGCTACAAATATTTGTTTTATTCAGACTTTGTGTTTCTTTCATAAAATAGCACTTCTGAATTTATCTATTTATTAGGAAGTATTGATTTTACTACATGGAACATGAATTAAGTTTGTTTATTAACTATTAAGATCTTAAATAATTTAGTTTTATCTTCCTGTGTAAACTTTTCTGAATTTCAATATACATATCATATTTTCATTGAATTGGTAAACAGTTATCTTTTACTTATGCAGTTTTATTCATACTTTGTGTTTGTTTTACAGTTAGTGTTGCTGAATTGTATTTATTTGTTAGGAAATAGTGATTTTACTATATTTGAATTTTCAGTTAATATTATGCAATCAATTTATGTATATTCATATATAATATACAAAAGTTTATTTAGATAATCTAGAACAGAAATATTATGCACCATCGTGTCTCCCATTGAGGATGGTACCGCCTATTAGTGGGGACTAATAAGATCTAAGTGGTCATGACTGGTCCAAGACATAATAGAGGGGTGTTGAGGACCAGCCATTACTTCTCTTAGATTATACTCGTAAGAACATTCTGAAAAGTTTTATTAATTAATCATAAATGTATGTTTGAATGAATACTTACCTACTTCTTAGGTTTGCACTAGACTGTATACAGTGATATTTCACAAGTTTGAACAAGTAACGCATTTTCAGATCATGCATATCCTAACAAGATTATCACATATACAGAGCACCGAATCTATTGCATGTTCTGATGGGCTCATTGAACATTATTATAGAATGAAATATTTTTAAACAATACCAGTTTGTTTCGGTACTCCTTCGGAGAAATTGTAAAACTAAAGTTCAGTGCGGTGCCTATACAGAGATAACAATAAAAGGATAACCTATGCATATATTTTATATTATTGGCACAAATAATTATTGCTAAATAGATAAGAGTCTATTTGGGTTTTTTTATTTATTTATTATGGATTTTAAAATTTTGCATAAGATTGTTGTGATTATTATGACGTGACTGTGTTGGTGAGGCAAAGAGGTTAGGTAGATAATAAGTATGGCAGTTACCAAATGACTTGAGTTCATTCTCAGCAAAGATTAATTTTTATGTTTGTTTGAATTTAATTTCACCACAAAATACCTCACAGAGTTTGCTTTGAATGATTGTATGCATCTCTGGTTCAATTAACTATCGGGTTTTACTTTATCAAAGATCTGAGTTTGATTTCTGAGTCAAATTAATAATGGTTGTTTTACTTTTTGTGCTAAATATCAATCAATTTTCTATTTGTCACCTATGAGTATCTAATGTAAGTATGGTCTTGTAGGTTTTTTATTAGTAGGAGGTATTTACGTAAAATAAACTGTGTTATATTAAATTTAAATATAATAAATGTAGCAGTACAATGTTAACTATTTGAAGCTTGGTTTTATTCTGTCTCACCTATAAACAAGACACTACCAATGTATCTGATTTTCCAGAAAGTTTTCTTCAATGAAACCATGAAACTTCCACGATTAGAAAAGCATTTGAGTAAAATCTATCCTGACAGCAAAAATAAACATTTATCCTATTTCCAAATGCTTAAAGATCAACATGCAAAATGTATAACTTTTCCTAATATGTTTTCAGCAGTGGAGCTTATTGCTAATTTGGATAAACTGCACACTATTGTTAAAGAATTGATATTACCAGCTATAACTGAGGTTATGAACACTGTACTGCAAAGTCTGCATCAGAAATTATTTTAAAAATCCCATTGAGCAATAATACAGTGCAGAGACGGATCAGTGAAATGGCCTAGGATGTGAAGAGTTCGTTAAATGAAATCTTGAAGACTATTGAGTTTTCTTTGCAACTCGACAAATCAACCTTACCAAGCAATGAGGCTTTACTTTTAGCATACATTCGCTATGGAAAGAACTATTATTCATAAGACAAACAAACACAAAAGGAAAGTTTATATTTAATATATTGTAATGCTATTTTACAAAAAAAAGTAACATACTATTGATAGTGTTCCAGCGATGGTTGGATGCTACTACAGGTGTATTTATTTCAAAAATGCAATATTAAATGTAGTCGCTGTATATTATGAGATTCACCGACAACATTTGGTGGAAAAAACCTGAGTGACAGCCTTCATTGCTTCCTCCAGTATTTAATCACAGCTGTTAACAAGATAAGAAGCGATGCTCTCATTGATAGATTGTTTGAAAAGTTTTGAGATGAAAATGATGAAGATTTCAGTCATTTACTATTGCTCACAGAAGTTTGTTGGTTATCCAAGGGTACCTGGTTAAAATGGATTTTTTGAGTCTGACTCAGTTTTAGAATTTTTTGAAAACAGAGATGATTCGTAATCAAGTTTAAGAATGATATATCTTACTTGACAGATTTGTTTAATAAATTTATTGAAACAAATCTACAGTTTCAAGAAGATGATATATATTTCATCAAAATGAAGGCGACTATTTCTGCATTCATGTCCAAACTTGCCTTGTGCAAACAAAACGTAAGCCAAAGAAAATTTTACCAGTTTTTAAATCTTGCCTCAATGGCAACATGATGGTGACATTCTAGTATACATTCAGCATTTGGAAGCACTTAAAGAAGATTTCATGAATTGATTTCAGGACATCCTCAATATGGATATTCCAGATTGGGTTCTAGAATCTTCCTCAAATCAACATGTAGCAGAATTATCGCTGCAGGAGCAGTTGATAGAATTATCAACAAATAAGGAGCTTAAATTGAAATTAAAAAATGGCTATCAAGAATTTTGGCTCCAAAAGCAAATCCCAATGTTATAACCAGCTTTATGGGCTATTTAACCAAAGAGGAAATTAATGGATTTACCAATCTGTTGACAAAAAAAAAGATTGTTAATAGTACAACACTGTGACTTAAGACTGATGATGACAAAAATGACATCAAAAATTGATAAATTAGTGTCATCATACACAGTCCTCTCACTAATAGTATTATATAATTTGCATTTTTTATATAATAATATTTTTTGTTTTTTCTACTTTGAGCAAGATTCCAGTTGCAAGAGGGGGGTGGTGCTGATTCAATTACTATTTGAAAAGTGGGTTATGACCTAAAAAAGCTTGAGAACCTCTGATTATAATCACTGATTTTCTAATTAGCTTAAGTATGTGCATCCAAATTATTTATATAATCTACTCCGAGTTTGGCAGAGGCTAGATGGTTAGCCTGTCTATAGTGGATCCCTTTCAAATTCAGTCACATGGTTGATTGTTGATTTTTTGTTGCTAATTGTTTATGATGAATGATTTTATTATTTTTGTTTAATGCTGGGTGAGCTTGTAGTTAATCTTATTCTTTGCCGATTTATCATGTTCATTTTTTTATATATATAAATTTGATTAGTTTGTGATTAATGCGGATGGTGATGATTTCCCATTCAGTTTAAGACTTCATTTGCTCCTCTACTATCATCTTTTTTAGCAATATATTTAGATAATTCTATTTCAATCTCTTAAATTTTTTCAGTGATATCTATTAATTTTTTTACTCATATATTTCATTTTTAATTCTTCTTTGTTAACATATATCTATCCATATTTTGCAGTGTGACCTGCAATCACAATAAAGAAATTTGAGAAATATCTGGTTTCTTTTATTACAAAGCAAACTAACAAATAAAGAAATTTAAAAATCAACTGAATTACAAGAAAAATTCATCAAGGAAGAAAAATATTCATGTATATTAGATATATCTGAATCCCTTATAAAGCATAACTAATCAAGTAACTTATTATTTCTGTAAAAATCTTCAAGTTGAATTATTTATAATTTTAAACATAAAACTATGATGGTACGTTCATTATGATGAGAGATCTCATTGTTAAATTTATAATAATGTCTAAAATATGTGAGCTCTACAGAAAAACAAATAAGAGAAATTTGGTAGTCTTTTAAAGGACTTTTAATGAATAAATATTAATTTGAATTACGCCATCAAAAAATGTTTAATCTTGAAACAGCCTCATTTTCTTTTTAAGTAAAAATACAGGTGGTTCTCAACTTTTGTACCTAATTGGTTTCTGAACGTATATGAAAGTTGAAATTTTACAGAAGTAGAGTAATATAAAAAAAATATCAATACATGTTTTTAAAATATTTATTTTTTTAAAGAAACATCTGATCATTATTAATATCTTGGCCATATACTACCATTAATGTTCTGACTAACTACAATTTCTAATCAAAATAAAATGTAATGCATAGAGTTTAAAGGTAATATCTTCGTGCCATCTAGAGTTATCATCTGGAATCCAAACACCAACCTAAACTCCTAATCTTTATAACTTATGCTCTAATCTAGCTCAGGAAGCAAGAACTCTAAACTATTACTGTGGACAAGAGATGAATAAATAAAGCAGCCTAGTCTAAATCACTTTAAATAATTCATAGGCTGATCCTTATATAAGCAAATAGTTTTACTGGAATAATTTTAAAATGCTAGACCACTAAGCTGTTTTGAAATAAAGTCACACATTGCCCATTTATGTAACAGCTGGATAGAATAAAGACATTAAGACAAAAAATATTTTTTAAAACAATTATAACTAAATGATTAGCAATAAACAAAAATTTAAAAAAAGACATAATAATTCATTAAATTAATTAACTTTTAATTCATTAAGTTGTTTCTTTAAATAACCAAGTAGCTGAAAACAATATTTTTAAAATCAGAGATTACAATCATTAACTAAGAAACGTTTCAAAAAAAATAAATTTTCTAAAAAACTCATAATTTTACGAGAAAAATTGATGGATTAAAAAAAATGTTTGTAAAAATATTAATGAAATTATTTAAAATTATCAATTCTTACATTTATTAATTATTACTTTTGTATAAAAAATTTTTTTTACTATAAATGAAAATACAGTGCACACAGAAAAATATCTTTAACCATGGTTTTATTCTTCTGTGGAGACCTATCCAGTTATAATTTCCAATTTTTCCAGTTGAGTTTTCTTGAAGGCTTCTACATGTGTACATGATTAATTTGTTCTTTTCCTGGTGTGCAGTATTTTCTGGTTAACCAACAGCAATTTTTATCCATTTTTTCCACTAATATTTCCAAGTGAGATGCATACAGAGACTTTGTTGAAGACAAGTTTTATTTCAGATTACTGCAGGGGTAACTTCTTTATTTTAGTTAAGGCAGATTATATGGAGAAAGATGATGTCTAGTTTTTAGCTAACTTAGCACATGGTTTTCATTGTAGAAACTTTTTATAATTAAACTTATGCTAAAAGCTTGGTTTAAAACTTCTGCTGTTTTATGTAATCGTTTATGAAGACTTCTGCTTATTTAGCAACTAAATCAGGAAATTTCTTTTCTCCTACTGCTCAATAGCTTAGTCAAGACTTCACTGCTGTTCTCTTCAACAACCAGATTAGGATTGCCTTTTTACCAGACACTTAGGTCTTCTGACTTATTCACATCTCTTATTTTTTGTAGAAGAACCTGT
>JAQFVV010014685.1:0-29747 GCA_028023455.1 Epiperipatus broadwayi
AAACAATATTACCATAAATATAAATACTATTGCAATGAACTTTACATTTACTATAAATGGCAATTTTAAGTGAATATGTATGGTATTTATGAGAGAAAATAATATTATTTATATAATATGATTGACAGTTACACATTTGAATACAAACCAGTTACTAATTAAAGCCAAATCCTTATTTATTACCTATTTAAAAAAATTATATAAAGTAGCATTACAAGACAAAGCAATATCAGAAAATCCAATAATAAAAATGGAAGTAGTAATAGTAGTAGGGGTAATAGGAATTTAAATTTTATTTAAGGACAAAACAATAACTAGTGGTCAATTATAGAATGCAAATTTTAAAAAAAGCTCATTATAATTTACATGATAAGGATATACTGAAAAAAGGAAAAGAGAAAAATGATGAAGAAAGATATAATGGATAAATGTATAATGAGATGATAAATTGCATTTTAGTTCTAGGGTTTTACTGAATTAATTAAAATACAGGTAAATATTACTATTATTCATAAAATCCTTATGGGAGAGAAGATAAGGACATCTGAATAATAAGGAATTAGATTTAGATGGTGGTCTGATCTAGTATTGTACTGAGAGAAATAAACATTTGAAAATCTGAATTCATTATAGAGATCGGAAGAGCGTCGTGTAAATATATAATGTCACTTATTTTTCTTTTTTTGCATTAGCGAAATGTTAAAACTTTTAATAAAATGAGTATATTTAGAGTATTTAGCAAATTATTGAATGAATTGTTTGGATATCTCTTTTAGTGTTACAGTTCCTAATAACAGACCCAAATTTCAAAATCAGAAGAATCAAAGAGAGGAAAAATTTGTATTTAGTTGATTGAATAAATATTTTACCTCATCTATGAAAGACTCATTATTTTAAACTCACTATTCACTAAAGTATTAACATGAAAATTGAAAAAGCATTATTGGAAAAGTGATTCCACAATATTTTTGATTATTTTTAGAAATGATTTTAAAATCATAAATAGAATAGTGGAAATGTTAATTTCAGATTAGTTTGAGGAGGAGACAATGAAACATTTGCCTCTATTAATCAGAATATTAAATAAGGCAAAACTCTCTCCATACAGTAGTGCCACCTTGTGCTAACCAGAGTAATCAATGGATGCCCAGAAGGCTTGTGCCTAAAATCTCTATCTAATGCTTACTCATCCAATATCCCCAGACTAGTTTCTGGCTTGTTGCCTTCATCAGTGAGGAGCTTTGGATCTGAGAGCACTGGACCTAGATCTTAGGATCTAATACAACCCTCCAGCAAATACCTTTTATCGCTGCTTAACTATAAAACTATGAGAATGAAATTGAAAACACAAAAATATTTTCAATCTAACCTCAATAGCTTATATAGTCATATGGGTCTGAACTTAGTTCACCACACATACATTTTGATGTCTTTGGCTCTTTAACAGCCATAGCCACCCCTATCCTACTAGGCAGGATTGGTGTTAAACCATTAAGCATCACATGATCACCATCTCATACTAGCACATAATTTTTTATAAACACGGCAAAACTCTCTCCATACAGTAGTGCCACCCTGTGCCAACCAGAGTAATCAATGGATGCCAGACAGCTTGTGCATAAAGTCCCTATCTAATGCCTACTCATGCAATATCCCCAGACTACTTTCTGGCTTGTGGCCTTTGTCAGTGAGTTTTATAGTTAAGTAGAGATAAAAGGTGGTTGCTGGTGAGTTGCATTAGATCCTAAGATCTAGGTGCAGTGCTATCAGATCCAAGGCTTTTCATTGACAAATGCCACAAGCCAGAAACTAGTCTGTGGATATTGGATGAGTTGGCATTCGATAGGAATTTTATGCACAAGCCTTCTGGCATCCATTGATTACTCTGGTTGGCACAGAGTGGTGTATGGAGAGTTTTGCCTTATTTATAAACAATTATGTGCTAGTATGAGATGGTGATTATGTAATCATAATATTGTTTTTAATACACCAATCTATAAAATTATCTTATCATTTTCTAGTAAAGAGCAATCAGAAAAGGAATCTAATGTGTTTGAAAATTTTGAAAACATTAGAATAACAGATATTTTATATTATTCAGATATTGAACAACAGTGGAGCAAGAAAACTTTCTTGGGATACTCCAAACAAATAAAAAAAGTTGTGAAATATATGAGTGATTCAAACTAGTTAATTAGAGATTTTGAAAGTATGGAGATTACTAAGTACATTTATATAATTGGGATAAAATATTATGGTCAATTTTGTCAAAGTCTTTAGATTTGTCAAATTAAAGATATCAAGCCTAGTCTGATTTTATATGGCATGAGTAATATAACCAGTGATGATAATGAGGTTAATAATAATTTTAATTCTTCTTCTTCTTCTTCTTCTTCTTCTTCTTCTTCTTCTTCTTTTTCTTCTTCTTCTTCTTCTTCTTCTTCTTCTTCTTCTTCTTCTTCTTCTTCTTCTTCTTCTTCTTCTTCTTCTTCTTCTTCTTCTTCTTCTTCTTCTTCTTCTTCTTCTTCTTCTTCTTCTTCTTCTTCTTCTTCTTCTTCTTCTTCTTCTTCTTCTTCTTCTTCTTCTTCTTCTTCTTCTTCTTCTTCTTCTTCTTTTTCTTTTTTTTTTTCTTTTTCTTCTTTTTTTTCTTTTTTTTTTTTTTCTTCTTCTTCTTCTTCTTCTTATTATTATTATTATTATTATTATTATTATTCTTCTTCTTCTTCTTCTTCTTCTTCTTCTTCTTCTTCTTCTTCTTCTTATTATTATTATTATTATTATTATTATTATTATTATTATTATTATTATTATTATTATTATTATTATTATTATTATTATTATTATTATTATTATTATTATTATTATTATTATTATTATTATTATTATTATTATTATTATTATTATTATTATTATTATTATTATTATTATTATTATTATTATTATTATTATTATTATTATTATTATTATTATTATTATTATTATTATTATTATTATTATTATTATTATTATTATTATTATTATTATTATTATTATTATTATTATTAAATGTGCTAAACTTTTAACCATCAAACAATTATTTATTTTAAACATTTTATGAGACTGTTTTAAAATTAAGAAAAACGATAAAGACAATTTTTAAACATTGATGTTCACCAGACTATATTATTATGATTTATTAATTGAAGCAGTATTTTTTAAACCAACTGTAAGTATCATAAATGTTACCTTGTCCCTAAATATGATAACATATTCATGAGTATCATTAAAATTAATGTTAATGATTTATCAAAAAAAAAATAGAAAATTATTTATGGATTGGATTGTAATTAATAATAATAAAAAACTGTTTATTTGTATTTCATTAATATGTTATGTTAATTTTACATGTACATTTTTTGTTATTAGACTCCACACATGATCATTTATCCCAAAAACATTATTTGCTTTAATAAATTAATTTTAAAAAATATTATTATAATAATAAAAACATTATTACATATATATATATAAATTAATCTAATAAGACGCTTTATTTTATAAAATAATACTTTAGTATATAGCGTCTTTTAAATGTAATATATATATTAAATTTTTTATTTATTAATCAATCTGCACGTTTACTTATTGATAAATTGATTTTTTGATGTTGACATTTCCAAATTTGATTTTTCACATAGTTTATCTTTATGTTATCTGATTCATGAAATTAAATTTTAAGGATCTTTTTATGTTAACTTTTAACAGTTGTTATTAAGGCATTTCATAATTTGGAAAGCACCTAAAATAATAAACCCACTACCAGTCATCATATTTATTTTGACATTGTTAGGTGTTTTGTTTCGATTCTGCTAGAAAACATGGTTTACCAAAGTAATATTTTAAGGCTATAACCTTAAGACTATGTACCTAGATGGGATAGTAGGGACGTCTAAGTCATTAATCTTGTATTAAGTATTTGTAGAGGTCCCTACTGTCGCATTTAGGCGCATAGTCTTAAGATTATAGCCTTAATATATATTACCTATGTAATGAGTATGTGCTTAACAAATTGTTAATTACAACTTCAAAGTAATATTTTAAATAGTTGCTTTCATTAATTTTAAACAGTTTAAATCTTACCATTAACTTATATACAAATATAACATTATTTTATAAATGTAATGTATATAATTTTAAATAAAAAAAATCCCATTCTCATTCATCAACACCATATTTCATCACAACCATTTCCTTTTCCCATATATATAAAATACATATTTTGCGGGTTCATCCATGTTAAAAACTTTTAATATCAATATACTGACGTTTCGACTTGGTCACACAAGCCATCCACAGAGTTATAAAAAGGTAGAAAGACGGTTGTAGAGGCGCTACAATCACTGGTTTGAATAAAACATTAAAAATCCCACCAATAGCAAAAATGTTAAATTTAAGAATGTTTTTTAAAGAAATCTTTCCAAATAGGAGGAAGTTTGCACGTATCATCTCGCTTATTGATACAATCTGGCCTTTTAAGTATCTCAATGGCTTCTCTGATTTTGCATTGGTAGAGATTATCACATCTGGATATGATCCTGGTACTAGAAAAATCTATTTTATGACCTGAATCTATAGTATGGAGTGAGAGTGCTGATGATGATGAGTGTTGTTTAACTGCATTAGCATGCTCATCTCTCCTAACACTGATGCGACGATTACTCATACCTATGTAAGAAGCTTTACAATTTTTACATGAGATTTGATAGACACCATGAGATTCAAGAGGGATTGAATCCTTAGGCTTGGTTATTATATTGCTGATCTTTTGATGAGCAGAAAATGCTGTATCTATATTATAGCATTTTAATATACGTCCGATACTGTCTGTAGTTCCTTTTACATATGGAACACAAATCCTAATAGCTGACTTATCATCTTTTTGTTTCCTATTTTGTCTATTTTGGGCTTGAAATAAGGCTTTTTTTATAAATTTGTAATTATAACTATTTGCTAATAAAACACTATTAATATGATTTATTTCTTCTTTCAGATGTGTGTCATCTGAAAGGTTAATTGCTCTATTTAAAAGAGTTTTGGCTACAGAAACTATCTGAGTTGGGTGATGATGAGAATGGAAATGTAAATATCTGTCTGTGTGTGTATCCTTTCTGTAAATAGAAAAAGATAAACTATTTGGTGTTCTAGTGACTAGAACATCAAGAAAAGGGAGTTTTCCATCAGACTCTGTCTCCATTGTAAATTTAATATGAGGATGCATATTATTTAAATGTAAGAAAAAATCATCTAATGTATTTTTTCCATGTTGCCATATGACAAAAGTGTCATCTATGTATCTGAGCCAAATGAGAGGTTTTAAAGATGATGATTCTAAAGCATGAGTTTCTATATATTCCATGAATAAAACAGCTATTACTCCTGAGATAGGTGAGCCCATAGGAGTACCAAAAACTTGTCTGTAATGCTGTCCATTGTATACAAAATATGTATTTAAGAGACAATGTTTACAATGGACAGCATTACAGACAAGTTTTTGGTACTCCTATGGGCTCACCTATCTCAGGAGTAATAGCTGATTTATTCATGGAATATATAGAAACTCGTGCTTTAGAATCATCATCTTTAAAACCTCTCATTTGGCTCAGATACATAGATGACACTTTTGTCATATGGCAACATGGAAAAAATACATTAGATGATTTTTTCTTACATTTAAATAATATGCATCCTCATATTAAATTTACAATGGAGACAGAGTCTGATGGAAAACTCCCTTTTCTTGATGTTCTAGTCACCAGAACACCAAATAGTTTATCTTTTTCTATTTACAGAAAGGATACACACACAGACAGATATTTACATTTCCATTCTCATCATCACCCAACTCAGATAGTTTCTGTAGCCAAAACTCTTTTAAATAGAGCAATTAACCTTTCAGATGACACACATCTGAAAGAAGAAATAAATCATATTAATAGTGTTTTATTAGCAAATAGTTATAATTACAAATTTATAAAAAAAGCCTTATTTCAAGCCCAAAATAGACAAAATAGGAAACAAAAAGATGATAAGTCAGCTATTAGGATTTGTGTTCCATATGTAAAAGAAACTACAGACAGTATCGGACGTATATATTAAAACGCTATAATATAGATACAGCATTTTCTGCTCATCAAAAGATCAGTAAATATAATAACCAAGCCTAAGGATTCAATCCCTCTTGAATCTCATGGTGTCTATCAAATCTCATGTAAAAATTGTAAAGCTTCTTACATAGGTATGAGTAATCGTCGCATCAGTGTTAGGAGAGATGAGCATGCTAATGCAGTTAAACAACACTCATCATCATCAGCACTCTCACTCCATACTATAGATTCAGGTCATAAAATAGATTTTTCTAGTACCAGGATCATATCCAGATGTGATAATCTCTACCAATGCAAAATCAGAGAAGCCATTGAGATACTTAAAAGGCCAGATTGTATCAATAAGCGAGATGATACGTGCAAACTTCCTCCTATTTGGAAAGATTTCTTTAAAAAACATTCTTAAATTTAACATTTTTGCTATTGGTGGGATTTTTAATGTTTTATTCAAACCAGTGATTGTAGCACCTCTACAACCGTCTTTCTACCTTTTTATAACTCTGTGGATGGCTTGTGTGACCAAGTCGAAACGTCAGTATATTGATATTAAAAGTTTTTAACACGGATGAACCCGCAAAATATGTATTTTATATATTTAACCCGTGCAAATCTTTGTTTTAACATATATATATATATATATATATATGGATCTCCAAATGAAAGAATTGATGACTTAAATAATACTTTTGTTAAATACTATCATCAGCTTTATTTGTATTTTCAAAGAATATAAATATTTTTTATTTATAGATGGGGTGGCATAGCAGTATAATGATAATTGGTTAATAACTTGGTTTATAATAAATACAGTCAAACATATAAGATTACATGTTTTAAAGAGGACAAAGGCAACCAGTTTGTGTTATTGTCCAACCAAGAATTTGCCACTAAAATCAATTTTTAAGACTGCAATTTAAAATTTACACTGACTGAATTTTATAACATCAAAAGATATAATAAAAAATTTACATCTACCACCCCCAAATATTGTGAGAAAGTCTTCACTAAGCAGAAATTTATCTATCTGTGAATACTCTACCCAGATTATTTGCCAACATTAAACTGCTAAATGAGGGATGCTCCCTGCACCTTATGATCAATTTTTGTGGAGCTTATAATTATAAAGCTGCAAAAGTGATAGGGCAATGGCTAATCAATCTATTTGTCTTTGGTGAATGTATGGTAAAGTCTTTATTCAAATGTGTCAATCAAATTAAAAATATTCATTTCCATGAACAAGACTGCCTAGCAACTTTGGACATAACAAAATTTTATCGGTCTGTTTTGCATATATTGTTCATTCAGATTATCAAGCAGGTGTTAGAACAAGTTGAATACAACACCCAAAAAATAGTATTTATCATTGACTACCTAACCTGCATACACAATGACATCACTGATTATTTCAACAATACATATTATAAGATGAAAGAGAAGTAATCTATGGACCTTTCTGTAAGTGGAATCATTTCTAGTATTTTTCTCAACAAGTTTGAAGAAATAATCTTACCTCAGTACCTTACATTAAACCTGCATTATTGTACCTAGGATACATTCTTGACATGGTCATTTACACTATGAATTCTCTCATCACTCAAATCCTATCAGATCTTATTGTTTGTTTTATCATTGAAATAGACTCAAGAAAATGAAGACAACTATAATGATATAAGTTTCTCTATTTGTATATTTAATGAGACATGAGCTCATTCAATTACAAAATACTCATTAAACCTCTTCATATATGTGGTTTCATATATCCAAAATTTGTTATACCAACAATGCACACATTTTCAAGGCTTAAGGCATTTTTATTTAGAATTTTTATTTGGATAAATATGAGTCTGACCATAAAAATAATATTGACACATACATATCTGACCTGTGCAACAGTGGATTTAAGTTTTCATCTCTCATTTAAATTGTCAAGAACTTTTATTATAAAATGTGACACCCACCCCCAACAACCACTGATAAACCTTGACTGTCTCTTCCTTATATACCACAAGTCACTCATTTGATTTATAAAAGTATTGCTTCCATCCATCAAGTTGGACTCCACATTCTTTCCCTTTTGTATCAATAATTCAATAGCTAGACTACCACCAGATCTTCATTCTCAAATTGTATGCAAAATCATATGCCAAGATTCTTCCTGTCTGTCTATTTACTATAGTGAATCTTAGGTCAAACTGTCTACCCAATTGGTTCAGTATAAATACATGTATAACAAGATATAAACACATTTGGACACTAAATTTGTTGTTTTGTATGCATTTCACTAATTCTAGCCATTGTTTTAAACCCATATATGTCAAAATTATTTGCTTGGATTGCAATAATGCCAAGTAAAAGGTCAAGGAGGCTTAACACATTTCCAAGGACAATTATGCTATCAATGAAAATGAAACTTGCATTCCCCTTTCAGAAATGTGGTTTGTTCTAGCTAATTATTGCACTATGTAAATAATATGCTAATTTTTAAGCTTTAAACAGGGTTTTATTCCCCCACCTCTGTTACAAGCATTGTAATGTATGTATAATCACACACACACACACACCTCTGTTACAAGCATTGTAATGTATGTATAATCACACACACGCACACACAATATATATATATATATTCTTGAATATAATTTGATGATGATAGGTTATAATTATTCTTCCAATGTGGTATATCATTTCAGAATTGATAAGCTATTTTGTTATCTATCACTGATTTTATTCTTATAAAAGATCTCTATATAGCTCTTGCTGAAACTAACCCAATAAAAATCTAGCATGATGTTTAATTTTGTAGGGACATTAATAAATAGTAATGTAAAAAAAAGATAGCTCCCACAACTGATTCAAGAAAAGTTGTCCTTAGTCAAACACTACTTAAAATAAACATTTGCTAATACTTGCTTCAGGATCATCCTCATAAGTCTATTGCATAGTGATTACTGACTTCTCTTTCTTCTTCCCAAATCAAAAGTTAATTTTCAACTAACTCTCAATTGATTTAGCTGTTGGTAATTTTTCTTGTCTATTTTTTCAATGTTTTTTATTGAAAACAAACAAATGATTTGTTTTCCTTTGCACAAATATATTAAATTTCAAAAACAATTACAATTTCAAGACATGAAATTAATTTATATAATCAAGGAGTTATTTTAATCTTTCAGATTAAAAACACAATCTTGTGTACAAAATCAAACTTAACCATACGAGAAATAAACAAAAAGAAAAAAGAATCAAAACAATAATTATTATCTGTTTTATATTTATTATTATATAATTAATTAGAGAATTTGGTTTTAAAAAATATGACACATAAATTGATAAAATTAAAAGAAAATTTAATACAGCTCACATTTATGTATCTCTATTTATTATTCTTTTTTTTCCATGTATCATAGCATCAGCTGGGAAGCGAACCCGCTAACCCGGGACAACTACTTGTAAAGCAGCTGTCGCTGACCTCTCGACGACTAATGCTTGACAGATTATTCTATTATCAAGACTGTATATGCTTACACACCATTTTTACATGAGAACATATAGTCGCAATATATATATATATATATATATATATATATATATATATATATATATATATATATATAATGAGACGGATATGATATATATTATAATGATACATAATAAAAGATGTAACAGGAGTTGATGTCAAGCATCTTCAATCAAAACATCACAATCAATTAGCTTGAGCAAAGATCAGCATTGAAGTTATATAAATAATTATAAATAATACGATGGCACCACCAGCAAATTATCATCAAGGATTGACAGCCATTGCTTGTGACTGGATTTCAAAGAAATACATTATAAATCTTAGATTAATCATTATTAAGCATAAGGTAATCAGTATTCCAACTGCAAGTGTTAAAAACAACTATAATAATTCTACATTTAAAAAATTCTGGGATCATTATATAAATGCTGATCATCATCAATGTTCTGGGACATCAGGTACTAAGAGTGCACTGGTCACCCATAAACTAATTATCAAATCTATAAAATAATATGATATTTATTTTTGTCCCATCCAAATAATCCTATAAACAATATCTGGATTTCCATATATACATATACTCAAATAAATATAGATATGGTAATTGTCCAGGATTGCAAGATTTCTGACATATGTAACTGTGAGCAAATAAATGAAAGGTATGATAAGTACTTTACAATATTAATAAAGGATTCTATTTTAACTTACAAATAAAGACCAAAAAATACTATACTATACAAATAATATATAAATTTTAACCAGTGATAATCAAACATATGTCTAATAATATAAAACTTTCCATATAGCCATGCATGCACACTGTGTACTTTATAATATAAAAATATTTTAACTATTAATAGGCTATTATTATTTAATGTTAACAATATATAAATAATTAAATGACTTAATAAGGATACACATACACACTTGCTCTAATATAAAAATAAAGTATTTCCAATTATTAAATTATAATTTGCATCCAAAATTTTTTTAACGATATCTTGTTTATTTAAAATCTCAAGTTTCATTTGACTTATAAAAACATATTGGTCAATCCATAACTTTTTAAAGTCTAAAACAAGTTTTTTGAAATAACTTAATAGGGTTCTAAGCTGATATCTCTAGAGTTTTTTTTATCCTTTAGAGACAAAATGGGCACTTATTTTCTTCCAGAAGATTTTTTAGTTAGTAGTATAATTTATGCAATTGACTCCAAAGTTATTTATTATCGTAGCAAATCTATAAAGTAAAAAAAAATAGATTTTTTTAAATTCTTGCAATGTTAATATTTGAAGAATATGCCAATATATTTTATTTACTAGCTAATTTCTTTTATTTGTTGTCCATATGTTGATTTCATGCTGATACACTATATGCACAACTGATAGTAAATTTATTTTGTGTTTCCAAAACTATATAATGTATGTGTAAAATATATTATTGGAATCTCAAAACTAATAAACTGGTTTTTTGGGGTCATGTCTGTGATATGGTAGTAAGCCAGGTTCTTATTATATGTTTAAGATAGGCAAATGGTCTATTTCTCATGTATTGAACTATAAATTTGCAGAAATGCCATGTCTCCAAGTTCTTTAAAACTTCAAACTTGACTAACATGAAACCAACAGCTGCATTTATTGCACTATCTTCAATATAATAGTTTATTGATTCTGAATTTAACCCACTATTTCTAGTATGCAGTAAAATGTTAAACAGGACAATTGTTTATTACTTCCTGTTTGTAATATGATTTCTTGTAGAATACTATGATTTTGCTGCTATATTACAACTTTAAATTGCCTTTTTCAGCCTTTTTTGCTATTATTGACTATCATTGTATATCCAGAATTAAATTTTTGTACCCTGTCTTTCTGCAATACTTGTAATGGTTCAAAAATGTTTTATCAAAAATGTTTTAATGTTTTTTGAACCATTACTATCATTGTATATTGAATACTTGAATTAAACTGCTCAGTGGACTACCAATAATCTCAGAGTTTTTGTAATTAATAAATTAATAAAAGCAATTTTCTAGGTATAACTAGAGGTTGTTAATTGGTTGTTTTTTAACAGGAATATTAAAACCTTTCATTCTATTCTTTAGAATGATAATAAAATTACATAATTTTGTAATGTCTTTAATTATTTATAATTATTAAATTATTTTATTATAATTATTAAAAATAATATATATTTTGTGTTTCCTGATAGATTTTTTAAAAATATATTTCACTTTTAAAAATACAAGTTAAGAAACTTGAAATAATATTAAACTAGAAACACCATTACAGTTGTCAAACAATTGTAACTCTGAATTTTTGTCATAACTTAATAAATATATTACAATTTTTAATTTCATAAAAATATTTTATAGATTTTTTTATGATTTTACAAGGATTCATTCAGATTTAGAAATTTGAATTCATTCGACAAATATTTCATTAACTTTTTTTTTTTTTTGCAATAGTGTTATGATAAAAAAGCCATTATTCTCATTACATATTTGACATTTTTATATTTGTTTTATATTTAGAAAGTTCAAATATGTTTATTATAGAATATTTTATTAGAACTTAAATTTTTAACACATCAAGCCCAGTTTATTGATTTATAATAATAAATAAAAGCTTTAAAAATTAAAACTAAAATATATTATTTCACATCTTATTAGGTGTGGGCAGAAAAAATTAAATATGAGAGGATTAATACAAAATAGATTAATTTACATTATTAAAAACACTGTTTTCAAAAAATATTTTAAATTTTTATCAAAATCCAAATAAAATTATTTGCACTAGAGATTTTTATATTTGTTTTTAAATGATATACAGTAGTTATGTAAATAATCTTAATTTGTTTCTTTATTGCATTGCCTTAATTAATTAATTAATCCGTTTTTTTATAAAATCTTTATTTTTTGTACAATGATGGGGGTTATGTAAGCATTGTACAAAAAAATAAAGATTTTATAAAAAATGGATTAATTAGTTATGTAAATAGTTGTATACCTAATTTTATCTATGGGTATTTCTACTTTTTCTTTTAAGCTTTAAATATATATCTATACCTCCACACTATGTTATTCACCATAATGCTTAATATATTGATATTTGACTATTTATGAATTATTGGTAGCTGAATAATATTAAAACTAAGGTAATCTTTCTGCCATTCATTCTGTAATGTATATGTTAGTGTACAATAGATAAATTTTTGTATATCCTAGAGCTGAAGGATTCTAACCATCCTTTAGATAATTAAAGAATACTAAAATCTCTGAAAAAGAGAAATAAGTAACGCCTGTTCTTTATTCATGTATGTATTGTAATATGATTAAAAAAAAGATGATTCCAAACACATTAAACCTTACTAACAGAAATATAATAATAGATAGAAAAGTAACTATAATCAAAAGTCAATAATTGATTCATGGATAAGACTTTGAATTAGAGACAAATGAGAAATGGAAAGTTTTACTGTGCTTAAGGATGGAAGTTTAATAATTTATACTAATTGCAACTAACCTCTTTCACATTACAAGGCTACCTTATCACTATATTATTAAAAGTAGCATAATAAAATAAATTGATTTATAAATTTTATAGATTGCAGACATATATTCATAGTAATTAATTATATTGGTTAAAAGAAATAAGAAAATTGCTTTATAGATTTAAAAAAATCCCCCAAATATTTTCTTTTAAATAAAGAAATATATTATGTAAAATTAAAAACAGTAAAATTATGTCCCATGTATGTATGCAAATAAAATGTATAGGTTTTTTTTTTTTTGAAAAAAAAAAAAAGATTATATATTGGAAGAAACTTTAAAAAAATTGTCTTTTGCTTGGAAAATTTGACAGAAATTCCAAATATTTTATTGAAAATTATATGGAAGTAAAATTGGATAAACCAGAAAATGAATTTCAAGATCAATCATGATCTTATTCTTTCTCTTTTTATTCTCTTTTACTCCAATCACCATAAATAAAATTTATTTTACAATTATAAAACATATAGTCATTAAAATATTTATATAAGTTTGAACTAAAGATGTTCGGAAAACATTCCAATGTAAATTAATCAAGAATGAATTAGTTTATCCAGTGTACAAACATTTTTATTAAGGTGACAAAAATAAATACCATTAAAGGCATAGAAAAATGGGATATGATGTTGCTCCTATGGAGCATAGATGGCGAACCTTTTTACGTGCGCGTGCCAAAAATTTCCAAAAAATATTTATTGAATGATTGACGTTCCTTACAGTTATTAAATCAAAATATAAACAACTTAATTATTGCAGTTTTTTAAAAAGTTTATAAAACAAAATAATATTTAAACAAAATTTTTAAATAAGCGAAATACAAGTGAACGATATTTGTTTAGAAGAGCACAAGTTGAATAAAATGTAATAGTAAAAAATTAATAGTAATTAAAACAAAATTTTGGAAATAACCATATAAAATCAACATAGATAAATATTATTTAATGAGATTTTTACTGTTGTACATTGGATACTAAATGTTTTATATCTGGTTTATATTTTGTCAAATGTATATGCTGAACAAGATTTAATTATCATTCTATTTTTTGAACTGTCTTTAATTAAATTCATTTCTGAAAACAATGATTTGCATGCATATGTAAAGGAAAAAATTGATAATATAATGGTCAGTCGCTAATTTTTTTAAACAATTAAATGTTTCAGGAATAGAATTCCAGGCAGTAATTCCTTTTCAGCATTCTTTTTACATATGCCCAATAATTGACCATTTTCCATTGTTTCTAACTCATTCCTCAAATCAGTTGATTGAAAATCAACTGTTTGCATTTCCATATCTTCCAAATTAAACCACTCAAAAATTTCTAACTTGAGATTATCTATTGATATTATGTTTGGTTATAAAATAAATTTTGATGTTTCTGAACATTGTCTGAACTAAGTAAATCTTAAAGAAAATTCATCAAATAATAACAGCATGAAACTCTTGCTTTAATTTTACTTGATCTGTCTTCTCATGAGATTCTAAATCAGTCAATAGTTATTTTATATTTGGAAAATATTTGAAGGTGTAATAAATAACATCCAGTTGAAAAATTGTTAATTTAATTTTAAATCCTTTCATCAAATCAAATATGACAACAATTTTCTTATTATAACTTTGCAATTTCACATTTAATTCATTTAGATGTGAACACATATCAGTAAAAAACATTAATTTCGAAAGCCATTCAACATTTCTTAACTCATTATATTTTTCAATGATTTTCTCATTACATAAAAACAGTATTATTTCATCTAAACTCTCAATGAGTCTTTAAATAATTTTTTCTTGACTTAGTCATCAGACATTGTTATACATAAGTAAATTATTTTATATTGAGTTCACTTCACTCAATAAATGTAAAGTTTTTCATTTATTAAGAGCTTGTGTAGATATAAAATTGACTTAGTCACAACATTCATAACATCATCCATTGGCTTAATGCTGACCTTCATGCATAAAACTTGTTAGTGTATGATGCAATGGAAACTCAAAATTGAATGTCCACTATGGTTGGTAAATAAACTGAGAAAACCACTTACTTTTCCAATCACTTCAAGCACCATCTGCAGTTACTTGGTCAATTTTGGCAACATCTATTTCTTTTTCAGTGAGTATATTTGAAACTTCATTGTTAAAATATATCGTTATTTGTTGTTGTTATTAATAATGTTAAAAACAACACAATAGTGAATAAAAATAGCCAGATAAGCTGATCCATTTATATCTGTACTTTCATAAGGAAAGAAATTAAACTAGAAGATTTTATTTCTCTTTTTTGTTGGTAAGTTATGTTGTTAGTCATTTGCAGGATTCTTTCCTTAACTATTGTATAAAATTATTTCTGAATAGTTTTTGCTTTGTTTTCAGAATCTTCAAAAAGAACTGGTGCACATTTCATCCAAGCTTCTTTCATCTATTTTCCATCATTTAAAGGTTTCCCATATTTGGCAATTACATTCAAAATAAAAAAACCAGCAGCAGTTATTTTTGACTGATTTTCAATAAATTTCATTATAGATGTTGAATGAATATTTGTATTTTTAAATGCTTGGGCAATATATTTTTTTGTTCATTTTTATGTTTTTCACAGAGTGATTTATAATTGGTCTTATAATGTCATTTTACTGATGTTGCTCTCAAGGCAACTGCTCCAGAGCATAAAACACATACTGCCTTGGTGCCTTTGTTAATCATTCCATACTCACCAGTCCATCAATTTTGAAATTATCTACTGCTTGACAATTTTTGTTTTTTATTTTCACTAATCATATTAACTTAATGGTAACAAATTTATTTAAAAGTAAATTTAAATAAGCTTTAGTAATTTTATAAAGCAAAGATTTATTAATGATAAAATATGTTATTATTCTTACATTTAATTTTTACAGCAAAACTTCAAACAAAAAAATCAAAGTCATTTGATGGTGTTGATTACACATTTTGTTCCTTTGTTAGCAATTTAGATAAAAAAAATTAGAACAGAATACCATTGTATTACTTTTATTTTAAAAAGAGTTATAAAATATTTTACTGTTTACTTTCTAGTTTTATTGAAATCATTTGACAGATTTATAAAATATGATATCACAGTATGCCGGTACCACTTTATTTGACTTAAAATACCATTCCCAAATATATATATATAATTTTTTTTCAAATTTTGTAATTTATTGCTTCTAACCAGAATTCAATTGTAAATTGAATTCTAATATAATATTATATTAATTTATTTTACTTTTGGTTTACAGAAAATTTTTATTAGTACAGATTTTAGCAACAAAAAATATTGAATAATTTAAACATAGAAAAATTATCATATGTAAATAGTTCATGTGCCAGTAAAAAAATTGAATGTGTCATCTCTGGCATGCATACCATAGGTTCATTATCACTGCTATAGAGCAAAAGCATTTTAGCCTTGAATCAGGGAAGTTAGCATTGTAGATTGTCATTTCAGAAAGGATTTAGCAAATACTGATAATAGCAAGTAAAGCAGTGGGACCAAATAATCACAGTCTGACTGTGTGTAACCTTGTAAAATTTGTTTAGTACAATATATATATATATATATATATTTATCAGATTCATATGGTAGAATAGCTATACATTATGATTATACATATGATTATATAGAATATAGTATATTTATATATACTATATATAATATTAGTAGTTATGAAAGTATCTGTTATTAGAAAAGTATTTATCATATATGATTAAAGAACCAAAGACACACCATTTTAAGCTTACAAAATAATGCGTATGAAATATAAAGAACTACTGGTGATAAGTACACATTATGTAGTACAATTTAAAGATGAAATATATCCTTGGTATATAGTCATTCATGTCCAAGAAGATTTTAAAGGAAAACAGTTAAATAAAGCTTAATTATATTCTTGCTTATGGTTGTAAAAGCTGGCCATATAAAATAACACAGCTATAAGTAGTTAAAAAAGTATATTAATAATTTGAGTATAATATTTTAAAACTAATAAATTAAATAAATGCTACATGTAGTGTATAATTATATTTAATAGTCAAAATTAATAGAGTATAGTTTAAAATAAACTTTGGGATGGTGAGAATTATATTTAGTTATACAAGTTTAAATTATTTTCCAAATTTTTATAAAATATATCAGTTTTGGTAATTTAGACCGAGACGTAAATAAAAAATCATTTGATAAAGTTAGTAATCACGTGACTGTATATTATATACCTTCACACACACACTTGTTAAAATAATAAAAAGGTTTGTGAATTATGAAACTAAATATAATTGCCATCGATCATTAAAGTAAAAGTGGAAATATTAAATATTGTTTTAATAATTGTTTTTAAAGTTTAAATAATTTTGATGAAACTATAATTGAATTTAAAAATACTATTCTAAGTAATATTTTCAGACATTACGTCATAAATTCTTTATTTTTAAGAGTCTAGTCTATTATAAAACTAAAATGTGTAAATCTGTTCGCGCTAAAAAGTCAATAACCAATCAACGGAGGTAATTTCGCAGACAAAAATAAGAATTAGACGAAGCGGGGGGAGAAGTAATGTGAAAGTGAAAGAGAAAGTAACATATTTTTTAGCTGATAACACCGTAGCTGGAAAAGTGATATAAATTTAAGATTTTGTATTTATTTTAAAAGTTCTTTTGTAACATATAATATATTTTGACTGCCTCTATATGGATTGCTAATTTTAAAAGTTATCTTACCAGGGAATTTTATTCAAGTTTAACCAAAACCGTACAGTAAAATGGAAGTACAGGGAAAAATACCTAAAAATATTGCTAAAGGAAAAATATTTGGAAAGTGCCTTAAGACAGCTTTATTTATGCTCAACCAGAAACGTATTATTATAACTCAGAGAAATATAATTGGGACGCTATATGAAAACTTGAAAGAGAAGTTACTTGCCGTCAGGAAAAAAATTATGACGCACAAATTTATAAGGCTACTTTGAAGTTGTTTTATTCTTCTCTATGGAAATTTTTAATATGCGGTTTTTATTATAAAGAAAAATTATATAAAAGTAATAATGAAGAAAAAATGTTTATCTTTTAAAAAAGAAACATTATAAAAATATAGTACCAGAAGTTTCAAAGAAAGAAAAAAGTAATAAAATAATATGAAAGTGCTATTAGGTGTTTTATGGAAAGGAACCGAAAAAACTTTATCTAAGAGGAATTAGAAAAAATATTACAAAGTATTCAATGGAAGAAATGCTTGATTTTAAAAAAAAAAATATAAAATTAAATTACTAAATGGAAATGGATCCATGGAAATAGAAAATTTTTATTAAATATTTAAATAAATGTACCTAGAAGATGCATCGGAAAAGTCGCGCGGGAAAATATTAGCAGACAATATTAGAAGAGAATATGTAGACGTTTTTCTTTACAGGATTAATTGATATCAAGAATTAATAATAGTATTAAATATTTTAAAACCAAGGATTGTCGTCTATGAAGATTTATCAAACAGAACAGCAATTGTTTTACTTTAAAATAGAACATTAAGTGACTGAAGAAGAAATAAAATACATTTTTTTTTTAGCTTTAATATGAACGGTTCAAGAAAGTTTTATGAAGAAGTACCGTAAATATAATTTAAAATATTTTTTAATAATTTATTTTAAATATAAAATGCTATGTGAGATTAGGGAAAACATATAAACATAAATTTAGTAATATTAAAAAATTGAATATAATAGCTTGATATAATAATAGATATATTGTTTAAAAAATAAAGTGTATGTATGGGAATCATATATCTACAAGAATTAATGGGATGGTGAAGCCTACAGAACGTGATCGAGAAGATAAAGATCGTTTGGTAATTTTGATATTTATTTATAATGCATAATGTATTTTTTTTAGATCGTCTATTGATTAAGAATGATGTGTGAAAGTTTAATTATATGTACACATTTTATACAACATTTTGATATATTATGAGATAGGAGTAATTCTGAATATGCATGCAATAAGTTATTTAAAATATATTAATAATATAATTTGACAGAACAATTGTGTGATTCTTTTGAACTTTCATGTTGTAAAGTATTCATATTTTAAAATAGTTTGTATATGATAAAAATATACGAGGAAAGTAGTAAAAAGATTTTCTTAAAGAACAGCGGAATAGTTTTGAAATAAATGAATTTTATTATTGTTAGAAATGCAGATAGGAATTTGTCGATGTACCGTATAGAAAAATCTCGAGAAATAAGATCGGATAGTGACTTGGTAGTACCAATGGAGAGGAAACCAAGATGATGTTTTGTTAAGAAATAGGAAAAATAAAATATTTGGATCGTATTTAGTTTGTGTGATTTCAGTATAGTTAACTAAGTCCTATGACTGAACACATAGTTTGGACAGTGTTTTTGTATATCTTTGAACTTTTTTGATGTTATAATAAAGCTGAAGAAATAGCTTTAGCATCACTCCTATAATAGAGGTTAGTAGACAGATAAAGGTCACTCCTCTATAGTGTCTTTTAAATTCACTGTGCCATTATTGTCAAGGTTTATGATGAGTAATATTCTAGTTATATTTTGATCCTGTGCATCTATCTTCGCTATCCTTATTTCGTGAATCTGCATCGTCAGAGAGATATTTTCAAAGAAATAATGAATAAAATAGAATTGAAGATATGTTATCGTTTATGTAAGAATAGTTGATTTGCTGGAATGTATAGAATTGTGTAATTTTAAAAATGAAAGTCCAAAATATCATAAAGAGAGAAAGAATCATATAATACAGTTTAAAATTAATTCGGAAATGAATATAAGATTTTGAAGTGAAATCTAAACAAAGTTTTTTTTTTAAAAAGTAATAATGAAATTTGAATGTTTTAAATAATATTTTAGAAAATAAATATTGCATATTTATTAAGAAAATAATTCAATAATGTGTAATAAACATATACTTGTGCATGGTATGTTAATAGTTGTAATTATCATCCGAAGTAAGGCTTGAATGAGTATATTAGGATTAATAAACATCGGATAATGAACAATAAAACCTAATACCGAATGTAGAAGAATGTTTGAATTAGTAGGATTCCATACAACCAATATAAAACTAGAATTTTATTGTTTTGTAGAATGTTTACTAAGAATGTAAATTTTGTAAAAATATAATTTTAATAATAGTAGGGATACAAAGTGTTAATGATAATCTGAAAAGAAATACATTTTGTAACAAGCTAACCATAATAAGAAATCCAATAATAATAATACTGTATTTTCTAAAGCATTTAAAAGATAAGAGTTAACTAGGAAAATAAATAGAAGTTTGATTTTCATTTTTATAAACTAGTAAAACTAATTTGAGATAGGAGAGCAAAGGATATCCAATGTACATAATGTAAAATATTGTTATTTATTATGTTATTAATAAACTTTGTTGTAAATTTATTTTAAAGTTTTGTGTTCTCGTTGTTATTTCTCCACATGGATGCATGATATCACAATACATTTATAATTGAAACAGACATATAGTTTTTGCACAAAAGGTAAACATAAAGGTGTTATAATAATTTTGAGAATTTATTTGTATGTTAAAATTAAAAGATCATAATTTTATATTATTTATTGGTCATAAGTAGGTTGCCACAATATTACATTAACTTATATGCTAATGTTGCCACACGTATTCTGTTGTCAGATTATTAAAATACTACCACGTACGTATTTATTTACTTCATTTAGGAAGAAATAAGATTATATTATACTATTGTTGTTATTATTATTATTTATTATTGTTAATTGCTGTGTAGTAGATTATGACATAAAATTCCCTTTTCATAGTTTACTACCGTAATTTTAAATCAGTTAGAATACAATTTATGAACCTGAGATTTTATTTAGTTATTTTATTTTATTTATTTTCTTCATTTTAATTAATTGAGCTAGATTCTTATTATAAAGAATATTAAGATATGATTATTATTTTAATCGTAGTGAATAGAGCTTAGAAAGTCGTAAGAATACTATGAGTTAGTTATTTAGTATAGTGTTCTTATGCCATTGAGATAGTATCGTGTAGATAATATCTCAATGTAGTCTATCTCGTTCCCCGTATCGTCACTCCATGTCTCATGACAATAGTAAATATTTGTTAATTCATTTTAAAATATAACCGCATTTGTATTTTAAAAAATTAGAGCTAGTAATCATTTTTATTTAATGCTGAATATTTTATGTATTTATTTGGTAACTGAGCTAGAACCCGGAATTTTAAACAGTATATAAATTTTGGAGGACGAGCGGTGGGAGAGGTTAGAATATATATATACTTTACCTAAATCTATTCATGAGGCTCTTAATTAAAGGTTTCACCTAAAACTAACTCAGTTGAGGGATACAGAGGTGTATGAGGTGTACAATGTACATTAGATGTGGGAGAAAATATTATAACTAATAGGAATAAACATCTATCAAGTTCTATGCTAAACAAAAATTAAATTGGTAAAATTCTACCAGCTAAAATTACTAATTATACTCTATATTTCACATCCTCCCATCATCCATATGCATTGAACAACCTCTACTATATTATACAATTAAACTAATAACTAAAATAAAATAAAAAATAATATTTCAGAAATTGTAATGTATAACTCACTAGATCTAAACTCATACTAAACCTATCACTACTAAATTTTTAATTACTCTACTAATCTAATCTGACTAAATAAACTTATTACCTAATCTAAATTAAAATTGAAGATCTCAGGGAATTAACTTATGGTATGGCTTGATCTAACATTTCTATACCTTAATATTATTACTTAACACTATGAAAATAATATTATAAACCAAACAATACCCTAATTAGATACTTGCAGTTAGATAATGAAAGAAATCGGGCATATTTTGATTTCAATTCATCATCTAAACAATTATTAAAATAACAAAACCCTTTAAAAATGATCAGTAGGTAATTGGCATCTCATATAGTGTTTGAATCAAGGAAATCAACATCATCATATCTAGAGATTTATTATAATTAAATAAAATACAATTATGTTACATTAAATAAAATAAATGTATAAGCATGTGTGGAAGTGTGAAACACGAATGAATGCTAGAGAAGAAACTCTAAATACAAATTTAGATAACAAAATATTTATTAATCAAATAGAAAAATAGCTACATCAACATTTACTTTTCTTTCATTGGTATGAACACAAATTCCAAAGGGATTTAATATCATTAGTTACAGTTTATACAAGAATAAATACAACATAATCTGTTAACTTTTTACATCTACTATATTTCATTCATCAGAACATTTTGATAGATTGGTAAAACATTTTTATTTTTAACATTAAATGAACTAAATAAATCCATATCATTTGCTATAAAAGAAATGGCTTTTTAGCTATCAGTAATTTCTGATAGACTTATACAAAAATAAAAATAAAATAAAAATATGGCCTTACACTTTTTGTAACTGATTACCAAATTATCTTATATCCAGCATTTTTCTAGATAACACTCATTTACCAATTAAAATTTATGACAACAACTTTGATTAATATTCAAATTACACTGAATAAACTTAAGAATTTGCATTTTACTTTAAATGTACTTTAACTAAAATTAAAATAAGGGGATTGTAAACCAGAAATAATATTGGACTATCTTACCAAAGAAAATAAATACTACTATTAATTAAATGTATTTTTCTTTGTAATTTTGAAGTAAAGTATTCTATTGAATAACTAGGTTCTGCTTTTCCAAAATAAAAGTAAATCATTGTATTCATTAACTATGTTTTATCTTTGCTTGATTACTTATGCAAATTATGATTAAATGATAAAAATGAATGAGATGAAGCCTAAATGGTCACTACAAAATGTTTCAAAATGATAAATAAAGTTATACATTAATAATAAATTCTTTTATATCTCAAAACTAACAATTTGTGCATGAATTGTGTGTCAAAGAAAATAAATAATTAATGTTAATCAATCTAATCGGTTTGCTTATGATATTTCAATATAATCATAATATGGACGAAGGCAAAGACCAATCAATCTTTATTTATTATCCCCTTAATAGAACTGTTTTGTAAGACACTATACTCTCCTTTTATTCTTCTTTTTTATCCGTAAACTATCAAACACTTGGCTATAGCATAAGCTGGAAAATATCCAATATACACATGGGATAAAATATTTCTCTAATTCAAATCAGATAAATACAATAATAACTCCCAAGTCTATTTTTAAGACTAAATAACTGGTGGAATAACTCATCACCAAATTAAAATCAGGGAGATAACATATCTAGCTTCATACACATTTAATTCATCATATCAAATATAAAAGGAAGATACAATCCACTCCTATCAAAATACTACAATACTTGGAAAAGAAATGGATTACTCGATCCTATACACTACACTAAACTGGGAAAACTACCCATATTAAATATTCAAATAACAAAGACACTTACTCAATCCCATAAAATATACTTTAAAACATTGTGAATTTTATAGCATATAGCCACAAAAATACTTTTCATTCAGGCATAACAAAGAAATAATAATTCTCACTTAAATAACTTTCTAATCCTTCAAAATGATTGATCTCCCCCTTTCCTCCGAATCTGATTGATTTAAAATCAATTTTACTTGCAATTACTTATAATTATAAATAAGTTTAATAATGGACACAGATACATATAAGCATAATGATATACAGACCACTTAAAATCGCAGTAAGCAAATAATTACTGTTAAAATATTAATTATCACTGCTAGAATTAACAAAGAATAAATATCTCATATCTGACAATATTTAGGACTTGGTAATGTTATAAGAAAGGTTGAAAAACAAAGTAATAATTACTGTAGACAAAGCAAGATAAAATAATTTTTTATGCATTGGTATTGACACAAATCTAAAGTAAAATTGAACATAGATAAATAATAAAAATTGTATATTATAGATGAAATAATTATTGAAAATAATGGTTTTCTAATTTATAAAAAAATATATACGGTAAGTTTTAATATAATGAACTCTTTTTTTAAAAAATAATTATTCACCCCTATTGAACTATAAATGGATTCTTCCATTTGTTTTATCACATGTGTGTGTTACTACATATGACCAAAATTCCTATTAAAATAATAAAAAAATACCTTGTATGATTTTTCATTATCATATATTTACTGAGATTTTCTAGCAGAACAAAATATAATAATATATAATAAACATATTTTAACTAATACTAACTATCTAAACACTATTAAATAAAATAAAGTTCTCTTTTTTTTTCTTCCAAACAAAACGAAAAGTTTATAAATAGTTTTTACATGACTTCCCTTGTCATGTCTCCAAATAAATAATAAGGATAATAATTATAACGCACAAAGTTAAATACTGACACAAAAACAACACATTAATGCAGAGAAAAAAAATGTCACTTTTAATTTAAAATAACAGATTCAATGTTTTACCTGTTAGCTATGAATTTCTGTTGATGCTATGTATTAGAAAACATTAATTAGACAATGCACATTATATGACATATAAAGTAATATTTCATATTTCATTCATAGAATTGAAAAGACATTGAATAAAGTGAAAACATAAATTCATCCATTTCATAATTTATTTCTCTTATTAGTTTTAGAAAACATGTAAATATCAATAGTCCACTTATTTGCACATTTAATATTTATTTCATTCAATAGGTAAAAATAGAGATAAATATCCACTATTCCAAAAAATATGATGATAATATTGTACAAATCTTGTGTATATTTTTAAATTTTCTTTTATACTTAGCATGAAATTTATTTAATAAAGTTCTGGAAATGTTCAATAAAAGTTCACACCTTTTCCACATATAAACGATGCATGTTGCAGTTATTCCATTCACGATATGATTAAAACTTAAGAAATTAATTGTTAGAAAATAACCAAACATTATTTTATCTTTTCCTGTTAAGTTTAAATTTAAATAATATAATTTTACAGTTCTATCAAGCATTTCCATTTCTTAAATATTAACAATTTATCTTGAATAATAGAATATAACACTTACTTGTACTTTAGCATAATGGTGGAGAAATTTAAACAATCAGCTTAGAGCATGAATTGATGTATCTTTTAGGGGTTTTAAGTACATATTTACATAAACAAATACTATATTTTAAGTTTTCAACTAGAACTTTGGAAGAGGAAAAATAATTGCACTATTAAACTTTGTTAAGTAAAACTTAGTTGTAGTTGTCCTTAGTTAATTATAATTGCCCTCTTAAAATTTTTTTTATGATTACCATTTTAAAAGTAATAAGTATTTCTTTTTATAGATTTTTTTAATAATAATTACATCACATTTCTCTCTTCCAATCGTTTACGATATTTAACATCACCAGGAAAAGATTGTCAGTCTGCTCCTTCCTGGCAAACTTACTTAATTTATGCACAAACTTGTGAAAGTAAAAAAAAAAAAAAAATAGAGAGATAAAAAAAAAAAACTATTTCATCTTTTAAATAAATAAAAAAAAAGATTGAACTAATAATTAAATATTTTTAAAGCAGTAGAATAAAACTGTGTTTTAATAAATAATATACTTTACAGTATGTGTCATTAAATAATCCACCAGTCCATAATCCATTGATTTATTTAAAATGTAATTAAGCTAGTTTTTAATACTGTTATTTTTAAAATTAAATATTTGAATGTGATGTGGGAGACTTAATTATTTAATTAAACATATGAATTTAAAATGAATTTGGATAATGCATGATTATTCAATAGTAATATGCTATAGATATTACACTGATATGGCAGAAATGACAATGTGAATGATGATGAGTGAAACATATTTTACTGTTCATGCTATAAATTAACATGTATAAAAAAATGAGTAGAAAATCATTCTAACAAATCTGAATACTGCTTTATGAACAAATAAACAAGTAAGCATCAACTTAAACCGTAATGATTATGCATATAACAAACTACCCCCCTATTCTATCATTGATTATACCCTAGAATAAGATACTAAACATTTAAGAAATCTTTTTAATTACATCTACACTTACTTTTAATTACAGTTTTAAGTCAAACATTTTTTTTTTAAATTTCATGTTATTTCATTTTTTTTTAAAGAGTCTAATATCAGATGTTACTGATATACTGCACCACAACTATAATGAATATTTCTGGTGCCAAACCAGAAGGTCACAATATATATATATATATATATATATGTGATATATATATATATATATATATATATATATATTTATATATATATATAATATACACACATATATATATATATATAACTACAACCATTAAATGTCTGTATTTTTAAATTATATAATAATAATTCAAACAAATATATTTAACACAGTATTCAAAATCAAATAATATATTCTTTACCAGAAGTACTTTCAATTGTTTCACTGACAATCTTTTTCAACTGTTAATACAAACGTACAAAAAATAAAAACTTGCATTACCCATCATTCAATCTATTCAAATTTCCCACAATTCTGTTGTCTTTATATTAGCCGATTGTTTATTCATCAAACCACCTCTATTCCTAGATATCATCATTGCCTCTTTAATTTTACGTTTTTCACTACACCTTTCAATTTGAATAATTTTTATATCTCTATTATTATTATTATTATATATATATATATATATATATATATATATATATATATATATATATATATATATATATATATATATATATATATATATATATACAGTGAGAGAGAGTGAGAGAGCATAATTATTATAATAGTATAAAATATTATTAAATGAACAGAACATAACGTAATAAAAAATGCAGTAGAAAAGTACATCCAGTAAGAAACTATATTAAATAACGTTTTAAAATTGGTAATCTCTAAACAAATGGATAGATTAGATTGCAAGAAAATAAAAAGTGTTTTAACATGAATTTTTGAAAATCTGCATATTTTAATGTCAAAAATATAATATTTGTTAAACAACAGGGAATTTCACAATTGTCTGCCATGACAAAAATCAGAATCTTAAAGCAATAGTAATAATAAACTATGAATACTATAAATAAATTTATCAACAGTTTATTGACCATATTTGGCTGATAATTACCATGGATTTTGACAATCAAATGAATCTGTAATTGTTATCTTATAAAGACAATGAAAATTAATACTGCTGAATAATTATGGCAATAATTACATACATTAATATAAAAGAAATGCAGCTATAATCAGTGAAGATTTGAAATTAAATTCTAAAATTACATTTTTAATACTGTGTATCATCAATAATTATTTTTTGGCTGACTATAAGAGAAATTTGTAATCCATCATATAGCAACCAATATAAAATATTATCAAGAGAATACAATTAAAAGCAAAATTTTGTTGGAAGTTTTTTTCTTTGTTATTCAAGGCAGATTTTAGGGAATTAATGACAAGACCAGTCAATGTTATATTAAAAATAATTGTTTAAAAAGCATATGCAAGCTATAAAATTCCATTTGATTTAACAAAAAAGTTTATTGTTTAATCAATATTTTGAATTATATACAGATATTAACACTGGAAAAACACCCAGTGTCAAATAAAACTGTTTGGAAATCATGGCTTATCTTAAAATCTACTGTATTACACTAAATGAGTCTATCAATAAATGAGCAATTCCTATGTGTAGGATACAAGAATTACTAGTATAATTTCCAATAGCTTGATGTTTTTAGATTAAATGTTTGTTTGTAACAAATACTCATTACTGATATAATTTGTAACTTTAATTATCATTTTAAATCATTTTGTATTTATCATTTAAAATTTCATATGATCAATTTCCATAATATTCAATCATCATTCGAGTAAGCAAGCAAAAAAGATAAAACGTAATTAATTAGTAGAATTATTTATTTCTATTTTGGCAAAATAAAACCTAGTTAATTAAGATAATTCTTTACTTCATTTTTGCAAAGACAGAATATATTTAATTAATGTAATTATTTATTTCCATTTGCAAAATATAACTTGACTTTATTCTTATTTTATAACTGTTATTAGAATCAAACCCCTTTAACATTATTTTTAATTAATATGAATTTAAAGTAAAATGCCAAAAATTATACTTTTATGTTATAATTGGATACAAATATTTAACCATATGTTAATTATCATAGACTTATCAACTAATTGATAATTTGAGAGTATTAAAAAATGTGATGTCGAAAGTAAAGGGCATTTTTGTAGTTTCTTGTTTGAAGTTTAGAGGTATATTATTTCAGTTTCATATACTTATCAGAAGTGACTGATAACTGAAAACATTTTACAGTAAAATGTAAAGATTTTATTTTCGTTCATTATTTAGTGTTAAAAATAGAATGTGTTTCAATTAGTCTATCAGAATGTTTTGATAGATGAAATGTGTCAGATTATAAATTAGAAAATTATATTGTGTTATCTGTTCTTATGTAAATTTTAACCATTAATACTAAATACATCCATAACTTGTATTTGTATCAATTAGAGCGAAATTAAATGTTTGATTAACTATTTTTTTTCTAAATTTTATTAATAAATGTTTTATAATTTAAAATTGTATACAGAATTATTCTTTAAAATACATTCGTGTTTCATATTTCCACACATGCTCACACATTTATTTTATCTAATGTGATATGATTGTACTTTACATTTAATTTAATGATAAATATCCAGATATGATGATATTGATTTCCTTGATTCTAACACTGTATGAGTTTTCAATTATTTACTGATTTTCTAAAAAAGGTTTTATCATTTAGTAATTGTTTAAATGATGAATTGAAATCAAAATGTGCCTGATTTCTTTCATTATCTGACCGCCATTATTGAGTTAGGGTATTGCTTAATTTATATCATTATTTTCATAATAATAAATAGTAGTTGTTGAGAGGTAGGGATTTTAGATTAAGCGGTGCAATAACTTAATTTTCTGAGATATACAATTTTTGATTCAGATTAAATATTAAATTCAGTTAACTAGTTTAGATTAGTGTATAGTTAAAAGTTCAGTAATGTAAGGTTTGTTTTACATTTAGTTTCAATTTACTATACAATAAATTGATTAAACATTACACTTGGTTATTAATTTAATTTTCTAATATGGTAGAGGTTGTTCAATGCATGTGGATGATGGGAGTAGGTGAAGTATAAACTATAATTTATTAATTTTAGATGGTAAAATTTTACCAAATTAATACTTATTTATTATATAATTTGATAGATGTTTCATTTCCTATAAATTATATTTCCTCCCTCATCTTATGTACATTTTATACCTCATAGACCTCTATAAGCTTCAACTGAGCTAAGCTAAGACAAAACATTGTTTAAGAGCCTCATAAATAAATTTTTAGGATAAAGTTAAAGCAATAGTTTATTCTATGATTCATAGAATTCACACCTCGGTTATTTGTTAGTGATGGTGATCGGTGATGAGGAGTTACATATATATATATATATATATATATATATATATATAT
>JAQFVV010014686.1:0-29725 GCA_028023455.1 Epiperipatus broadwayi
ATTCTCTATAGACCTTCAAAGTCCATATGTTGAAAGGGCAACTGATCCCTTGAAAGGACTCTAATATTTTTATATTCCAGGTCTATTCTTTGTGTCTCATAGAGGTACTGTAATTTCTTCTCTACTGATTCATTGATAGCCAGTGTTATTGTTTTAATTAACAAATAGTTTATTTCAGGATGTTGGCAAGATATCCCCGTGGGATTGTGACTTAGGGTATTGGTTACATATATTGTCAGTTTCTCTAGAGTAGATGACCTTAGAAATGATATTTTTTAAGAAAAGACTCCATTGGATCAATATGTTATTTATCAAATAACTTTGAGAAATTCCAAACTCTTATGCTCTGTATCAGCAGTAAGATCTAATCCCATCAAAATATCTTAAATTTTTTAAAGATCCACATAATGATCACTGTTCCTTCTTAGTAGTAGTGTAAATATTTTTAGTTTCTTTTAAAATTTGACTGTGAAAGTTCAATATTATATGGTGATAATTTTCATCAACTTGTAACAACACAATTCCCATATCAAGATACCTGTATCAGTCTTAAATGAAAAAATTTAAAGCCATGATTTCATGTACCAGGATATTTTTTGAGTATGGTTAAATCCTTATCTTGTTTAAGTGCCCCAGTCCAATGGTGGTTTCTGTTAGAAGCTGATCCAAAGACAAGATATTACTTTTGCAAAGTTCTGGTAAAATCTTTAATTAGAAATTGCAAGATCCCCAAAAAGGACCACAGCTGACACTTATTGGCAGACTGAGGGAAATCCCAGATAGCTGCAGTCTTATCATAATAAAGTTTGATACCCTTTTTGCCTAACAAATTTCTTTAAAATGTTACTTCTCTATTTCTTCTGCTGATTAATAGTGATGTATTTATTGTGATAGTCTTTTAGTAAATGCTCTAGATATTCCAAATGCTCAGCCATATTTTTAGAGACAATGACAACATCATCAATATATAAAATAATGATGTTTTTATTTTATCTGCCAGTGCTCTGTCTAAACATCGCAAGAAACCTAAACCATTATTAATTAACCAAAAGAGCATACATTTGGAGCCATAAGTATATCCTTCATAACAGTAAGCTGTACACTGGATGTCCTGAGTTTAAAGGACTATATTCCAGAATCTGAATACTAGGTCCAGAATGGTGAAGACAGTCTTATCTTGAAACTTAGCAAGAAGTTCTGAGATTATAAGAATGATCTCTTTTCAGGGGGTGGTGAGTCAGATATATCTGAATAGACCCAGATTTCTGTTTAGCTATTAGCAGAGGATTATTTTAGGATAATGAACACTTTTTAATGATATCACATTTAACCATTTGTGAAATTTGGCTGTTTATTTCAGTCTTATATTAAAATGGAAGTGACTTTGAAAGTCATTATCTTCTTTGACTTTAATTCTATACAAGTACCTTTTAATAATAACACTTGATAACTTATTAAAATGTTCATTAAAGAGTGCTGTTTATCTGACCCTCTTAAAATATATTTTTTTTACTTTATCTTCTGTATCAACAAAATTGCTCTATACATTGCACATGAAGTAAATTACATTTTTCCAAACTTTCAAATCAGAGTATGTGTTTATCACAAATAAAGGTGTTATTATTATAATCCACAACAAAAAATCAGGCCCAAGTATCACCTCTTTTATTCATTTGAGCATAAACAGGAATAGATGATTAATATTGGCTTCTCCAAGTTGGATATTGATTCATAGTTGCTTTATTTCTATGTTGGCTTTCTTTCCATTGACTTTAGTAACTGGCATTTTTCTTAAAGGAAAATTAAATATCCAAAAGTGAATTTTATGTATCATCTGATACAAGATACTGGAAACTAAAGACATTTAGTCTGTTGATAAGTGCTTTTGTTTAAAACACTACTACTATTATGGATATAATAAGAAAGGTTTGTGTATATCTCACTAATGTGCTTTTTTCCTCATTAACAATAACAACATTAACAAAAATTTCCATTATTTCTGTTGTGTTCATTATTTGTTCTTATGGACTTTATTTTACGGAATCTTTTAGTGAAGTAATTATAAGATTCTGACTGCCCAAGCACTGCTGAATTGAAGATGCAGTTGTGATCCAATTTTTAATTAGTGCTGTTTTTGTGAAGAATTTGTCCTTGAGCATTTATGGATGTTTCTTCTCTCCTATAATTTTACCTTGCTGCTATGTATTTTCACTGAGGGAATGCTTGGTTTTTATTGCACCTATATTGCATGGCTTTGGCTAAGTCTGAGTGGGTCTAATCTCACGCTCTTAGAAGATTTCTTTTGTATGTTGCCTCTTCCATTTCTTGATCTTTTGCTGTTGCTTAACATTATGCATTAAACTGCAAGTGGCATATTATGCCATACTGTTCTTATTATTTTGGTTTTTTTTAATAAGGAAAAGACTGTCAATGATCTCAACTTGGAAATCTGCCTATAAAAGCACTGAGTATATGTCTCCCATATTACTCTGAAATATTTGTCATGTGAAGTCTGTTCAACAGTTCATCATCTCTCTCTTCATTCTAGAAGAAATGCAAGATTGCATGACTATAATCACCAAATGTCAGGCTATCAATACAACTTGGAAACCTGCCTATAAAAAGATTGAGTATGTTTCTCCTATACTACCCTGGAATATTTTTCAAGTAAATTCTGTTCAAATTTTATCCTGTCTCTCTTTATTCCAGTAGATGTGCAGGATTGCATGACTATAATTACCAAATTTAGATTTTATTCCTAATGTATGCCACCATTTGTTAACTGCTTCAGGAATGTGGTTACAGACATGGTGAGCTTTTCATCCTCTTTCCATTTGTTGAAGAGGAATAATCCTCTTAAACTTTCTAGATGCATTAGAGAGATTTCTCCCACATCTGCATTGAAGGCTTTGATCTAGACATTTTTAGCAATAACTTGGTGGCTTGTTCATCATCATGCCTATCATTTTTATTTATTATTCCTTCTTCCAGAGAGTCACTATCTTTGTCTTGACTGCTTTCAAAATTAAAAATTGTTCATTCATTATTGGAATACATTGGCAATATTTTCTCTTTTGTGGCATTATGCTCATTTACTTATTCCAATTTCCTTTGGACCAATGTATTTTTTTACTTATCTATTGTATTTGACATTCTATAGCTTTCTGGCATTTTTTTCTCTTCAAACCCCATTGTTATTTGATGTTATTCTTTTTTTATAATTTCTACTCTTGCTCTTTCTGACTTTACTTCTTCTCTAACAATACTGATGCTTTATTTCGTTTAAAGATTTTCAAATTTTGAGTCATTTTCTATAGAATCTCCTGAAACATTTCTTCCATTGAATGCAGACTTAGTTTAAATTTTTACACCATTTCAAATTTACTTTATGCCAATTTTTGTTCCAATGAGGATGATTTTCTTTTAAGGTTTTTTTCCAGTTATTGTACTGAACACTGATTTTGATTTCCATCATTTTATTGAGTACTGATTTTTATTAAAGTTTTGCTTCATTTTCTCCTCTAGTGCTGATATTTTTAAGCTCTTGTTTAATTTATTTTTCATTTTTCTTCATTTAATGCTAATATTATTTTAATACTTCTGTTGGCTCCAATTTCTGCTCCATTTTCTACATTGAGTGCTAGTATTTATTCAGATTTTGTATTATTACATTTACAAACATTTCCATATCAATGTGATTGTCTATTCCTCAAATGCCTTTTTCCCCATAACACCTTCTCAGGTGCTAAATTTCTATTTTGATTCTCTTATTCCATGTTGGGAAAGAAAAAAAAGTATCTATTTATTTTTAATATTATATAAAATATCATTGCATTTAATGTGTTAATCTTTTTTTGCTTCTACTTAATATATGTTTATGATTAACTTCATTATTGGGTTTTAATACATGATGATGGACTTCACTTCATAGCATTATACCACACTTTCATAAACATCACTTCACCTGCAGTACCCAACTACTTGTACTCTTATATCTGTTTATTATCTTGTGCCAACCATTTTCAACTAAATCTTTTTATATGTTCTGCCAAATTGCTTTTAATATCACATGGTATATTTTGAATTTGTTCTTCAAATTACATGTTTTTTTTAATCCAGACTACAAAAGTCAATCAACTTCAAGTTCCATAATTGGTTGTACCAAAAACTTAAATATACAATGTAATGGATGGCAGGCACACTAATATCCCTCATAAGAGAGAACTACTCAACATATAGTATAGAATATAAGAGGTTACTGGTGAAGATACAAAGTATAAATGCCTATACAGCTGTACCATGCCCCATAGACATTTAAAATTACTGCTAAATCTGGGAAGCAAAGAGTTTTTGGTAATATCAATAGGCAAAGCAGACAATAGTTAACAAAATGTTAAAACAAGTCAAACAATATTACAATACAATATTATTGTATTTAAAGAAGCCAGAGCTCAAATAGGAACACATGTTAGTGTATAGTCCAATAGATATCTGGAAGCTTTAAACATTCCACAAATTTTACATGATAATACTGTATCATCTTGGAAGACTTAAGTATTTTATTGTTTACATATTTTTGTTATATATGTAGTCCAAGTTAAGATGTATGAATATATATATTTCACTTTTGAATTAAAAAAATCAATAATGAAACAGCTTAAATTCACTACAAATGTCATCCCATGCAGGCCATTACAAAATTAAGTCAGCACATTGCATCTGATCCCACACCACTTTAAAAGCAAATAATAAATATTTTACCTAGATCTCAAAACAAAAATGAAATTCAATGTCAAACGTTGTTAGCCGAGAGGTCATAGCAGCCACTTTGCAAGCAAGTAGTTGGTTGCAGACGGTTGTGGGTTCGCGTCCCGGCCGATGCTATGACATATGAAAAAAAATGAAATTCAAGTGGAAAAATATTTTCTAAAACAAAAGCAAAATCATCTGTGAGTACCTAAGGCCTGAATTATATATATTATGGATAGGCAAGTCAACATCTACAAATTCAAGTGTGGTGGATAAATATCTAGAGAATTGCTACACAAAATACACATACATATATATATAAATTCTTTTAATTTCATATGCATATGAAACAAAGGATATAAACAGACAAATACAAGAAAATTAACTTATTAAATGATTTAAAAAGCGGTGCATTTTCAAAATCTTCAGAGACCCTAAATTTTAAATATATCAAAACTTAAACTATTAAAAAAATAACTATATCTTCCTATTTGTGAAAAAAAGTTGTTGTTTTTTTTAAAAAGATTGCCCAAAAACTAAATAATGATTATTTTAAATGTTGATAATCATGGAGGTGATTTTTTTTTAAAAAAAACTTTGAGTGAAAAATATATAAAAAACAAACGGATAACTTTTACCTCAACTATTTAAAAGGGAAAATATAAACTATTTTAGAAGCTGCAAAAACATAAAATATTTAAATCCTACATTTGTGTAAATACATAACGAAAAATAAATATACAAATCATTTAAATTGTAAATATCACTGGTTCGCGGTAACATTAGTTTAGTGTTTATCAAGTAATTCATAATAACCACTAAACATCACATGATCACCATCTCTTATACTCTATGGAGAGTTTTGCCTTGTTTAATAGATAATAAAATGTTACATTTAAATCCAAGGAAAAATACAACCAAGTTGATATTATTTTCTCTCAAATGGAATTATATACTATCTTGCGGGTTTTAAACCAACAGAAGCTTTCATTAAAAAAGTAGAATCCCACTGTCTGCGACTTTGTAGAGGTGGGCGCAGATCATTTATCAGTCTGTGCATCCTTCAAAAGCCAAGAGACATGAATGGACTGGGACTGCATTCAATAAAGGTATTTGCAATACGGAGAACTTACAATATGATCCATAAACTATATTTTCTGATTGCAGGACCTTCCAATGTCCGCTTCCCAAAGAGCAAGTGCTTCCCACTGATAGACTGCCCCCTCAGAGGTTCACTCCCATCTGGCTTCAAACACAGATCTCATACATTTTTACGCACATAGTACCTTCTGTGACCATGTTCAATTCAAAAATAACCTATTGGGAAGCCTTCAACCTATCCAACTCAAATACCAAGAAGGCACACACTTACCTCCCCATCGACATAAACAAACTGCACAAACTAGCCTGTAGATTGAAACTAGCACCTAAACACACAGATTTTCTTATCAAAATTAACCTTGGTAGCCTCTCCACTGCTATATTTTTTAATAGAAGAGGCTTTTGCATAGATCCCATATGTTGTCTCTGCCTTTCCAGCCCGGAAGATATGGACCATATTCTTCACCTTTGCCCAGTCTGGCAAGGACTAAGACAAAATTTCCAGAAATGCATTGATAATAATGGTCCAGACCTAACATCTCTTCAAGGGGTTTTGAATAGAGGCATTTTCGCTGAAATCAGGCTTACCACTTACATAAACTTTGCCATCTGGTTGACCAGATGTAAGGTGATTTTTCAAAAATTACCACTTGACGAAATCAATAACTGCTTCCTCAACATAATTAAAAATATCCAAGAAACACGAGAGAGGCTGATCCATACCTGGCCATATTAACCTGGGAATTCACAACTGGCCTAAACAGCACCTCTCCAACCAACCCCTAAATAATTTATATGAAAATAACTATTATGATTTGATAAAACCCTCTAACCATAACTTGCCAAAACAGGGTTTTCTAACAAAGGTATTTCATTATAGACTAGATGAATAATATTCACCTTGCATCCACAGACTAAGTTCTTCACTAACATTCACTTTATATTCTACTGACTTTTGGATCATTTCTTCTTTGTATATATCACCCTGTAACCTCGTCTAGTTAATTCTTGTTATCTTTTTATTTATATTTTTTTGTAATCACTTATAGGTCAAATAAAATTATATTGAAAGAGAGGGAAATGGAATTATATAAATACATATACATGTTGGCGAAGTAGAAAGTGATTTATGTGTGAAGTCTATCCATTTACAGGTTTCCATTTTTTGTAACAATAGAGTATGATTTTAATTAGAGTTAGTATGGAATTTTTCTTTTGCAGTTAGAGTTAGTATAATTTTTTTCTTTTACAGTTAAGGTGTCTTTCCAACTACATATGTGAAAATAAATGGCACAGTGTTGGATCAAATTCAGAAAACAGAGTTGAACAACTTAATGGTTATGGGATTTATGCACGCTGAAGGAAATTTTTAAATGGTGGTTAGCAATACATATCTATAAATTCAGCTACTGATAGAGATTCAGTATACATACTGCTAAGCAGGTAATAGCGATGTCAAGTTAGAAAGCAGAATTTGAATTATTTTCTAAGCTTGTCTTTTTATTATCTCCTTTTTAATTAACAAGCCTGCTTAAAAAATTTGTTAATTAAACAAGCCAGTATATATACCTTAATTACCCTTGTTTACAAAATTCTCCAATTTAACAAGCCAGTAACTATTTTAATTCTTTATGTTTACAACATTTTAAAATTAAACCAGCTTACTTTTTATACATTTCCTTAATTAAACAAGAGTACATGTTTATAGATGACACTTTGCCATGTTAACCCCTAAAATTATTCAATTGTCATTTTCAAAATCTGAAACAAAGCTGAAAAAGAAATTGATTTTCTAAGAATTTTAATTAACAAAAATACAAAAAAGATTAATATGTAATCCAGCTTGGTACCTATAACATAAATTTTAAAACAGATTCATTTGAAATATATTCAATTAAAAATAAATCAGTTTTTTTTTATCTTTTTGAAACTAAAATAAAATTGACTCTATCAATATGTGTGCATATATAATATGAACCTATATATAAAATCTAAGCATTTAATTTTGATACCTAAGATAAACCTTAAATCTGTCGATTTTATAATTACTGAAGAAAATCACTTAAAATAATCTATTAAATAAATCAATCAATGTAATAAAAAAAATATTAAGTAAAATTTTTTATTTAAAATATATTGAGAAGAATTAATTTTTGTCATGGTTTTCTAAATTGCAATTATTGACTTGATAAAAGTTGCATTCATTAATTGATGTATGACAGAATCCAAACAATTTATATAAGAATATAAATATATAATGTTTGTTAGAAGTAGTTGAAATAAATTCAGATACTGCCAAATCTCTTTGCACTTGTTATAATACTTAACTGACAGCCAATCAGATGTTATGATAGCTGTGTGAATGACAACCAAACCTAAACACACGATAAAGATTTTACAAGAAAAGGTCAGTTAGAGGTAGTTGTAAAAGAAAGTTATAAGTATAAGAAAAAAATAATAAAATACATAATGATTTTTCTCTCTCTTTCTCTTCAGTGAGATTATTTATCTATTAGTTTGCATTGAAACAGAAGTAACTATTTCTACTGATTTATTTAACATCAAAAACTACAAATAGAGTGATACTACATTATTTTTTAGCTCTGTTTTTAAATAACCTTTATTTTTTGACATAGTTTTAAAGAATAGGGTAAATTTTATCTGTTATTCTAATTTAAGTGCAGTTAAATGATCTAAGCATGAAGAACTGCATTATTATTTTTTTAACTTGTTTATACAATTATCTTAATTGTATTTATAAAATACATTATAACAATTGATCAATTGGTAAAACAGAAAATCATTAATATAATCAAAATAACTCTTGCTAAGTGCTTTCAACTCCTACGAGTCCTTATCAAGGCAGTAAATTCATCTTGTGCTATGAATTCAAAATTAACCAGTTTTCTGATTAGTTGTACCCGGCCAATGCAATGAAATGTTAAATTTATTGCTTAGGAAAAAAATAGAAGATTTTTTACTGCCTTGATGAGGACTTATAGGAGTTGAAAGTGCTTGGCAAGAGTTATTTTATTTATATTAATGATTCTCTGCTTTAGCAATTGATGAATTGTTATATTGTATTTTATAAGTTGTATTAACAGAAGTATTATATTGATCTAATTGTATTTAGTGAAATGTTTTTAACATCCATGAACAAAAAACCTTTATTATTTTTTTATGAAATAATTATTTTTTCTTAGATAAAATGAGTGCACTTTCAGTGTAGGTTACCAAATTCATACATCTCACTCAAAGTTTATTTTTAAATTAATTTCTGATAAGTTATAAAAAAGTAGTTTTGTAATGTATGACAAAGCGGGATTTTTTTTATCTTTGACCTATTTTTTTAATTCACAATGAATATAAAAAACAAAAGTTCACCAAAAAAACCTGTTAATGAAATCTAATAGTAAGAGATTTTAGATAATATTACTAGTATAAATTCAAAGTTGAGACTGTAGTTTTCTCCCCCTCCCCCTCCCCCTTTCTTACTTTTGAAAAAAGAAAAGAAATTTCTAAAAACAAAAGCAGAAGAATCCAAAGTTCAAACTGTTGTTTTTTTATTTACATATATGAAAATGATCAGTTAAAATTTATCTACATTTTGTAAATCAATAAAAAGCATATTATTTATTTTCTCCGATTCCTTTCTCACTCCTCCGCTGCCACCCCCGCCCTCTCCCATCTTCTTTAAATCCATTAAGAAATTTAAAAAAAAAATAAAAGTTTGCCAAATAACAAAAGACTTGTCAATGAAAACTAATACTAAGAGATTTTTAGGTTAAACAGTGAATTTATAAATTTAGTCCTAGTAGTAATACTACTAGGATTAAATCATAATTTTTACAAAAAAACTGCAATTTCTTGATTAGTCATAACATTTAAAGCAGTTTTTAAAGACTCAATTAAAGAGATCAGCACCTTTCTATAAATAAATTTTTGTAGTTATAAAAATCTAAAAAAATTCATTTTGCATATATTGTTCATCTCCCTTTTTTAAAACAATTTTTAAAAATGTTTTATACTTTCCTCCCCCCCCCCCCATTAATATAGCATATTATTCATTTGTATGGCTATATATTAATCAATTTCTGATCACATATTCATTATCAACTATATTATAATAATGTTTTTTATTTCAATTACACTTTGAAATTAATATATTAAATTGATATTCTAAATTTGTGTTCTGTATTAATGCCTTGGAAAAATTATTTCAAGTCGAGCCTCTATTTCATAAAATTATCATTTTTAACTATATTTAATATTGTCTTATTTTTCTTATGACCACAACTAAATATTATATTTAAAAAAAAGAACATTATTTTTATGCTAATATTGTTTGACCAGTTGCTTTCTACCTTTTCCACAGTTTTTTTATGAAACTGTTCTAACATTAATTATTTCTGCTTAATATCAATTAAAAATATTAGCTAAGATTTATTTTTATATTTCTTTTTTATTATTAGACTATACCATTATATTATTGTTAAATCTTCTGAAATTGATGATTGTCTATAATAATTAATTCTCTTCATAGTATGCATAATTTTTGTTAGGACCATGTTGGGAACCAATTTTATTTCAAGAAATAACTTTATCTTGTACTTTCAAATGTGGTAATGTTGAAGGCTTAGCTAGTTTTTTTATAAATGTTATTATTAAATAAAATTAATCTTATAAAACATTAAGTAATACAATTTGCTTTATTACACTGCACAGAACTATATTGCTAACTGATAAATTTATGGCACATAATCATCATAACAATATCTCATCTAATTCAATGTAAAAACATGAGAATAGAGTAACATAAAGGATGAAACAATGATCATAAATTAAACAAAAATAATATTTAATTAATTAACTAATAGAATAGCAATAAATTATACATAAATTATTTATTAATAATTTAGCTTGTAAATAAAAAAATTATATACAAGGTAGTTACAAATTGTAATTATTACCAGAATATCAATATAGGATAATAGCATGATTCAAATACTAATCATAATATAGTTAGCTCAATTCATATATTATTATATAAGTTTATTTTAAAAAATACCTAAATTTAGCATATTAATAAATAATATTTACCGAGGCTGTAACCTCGAGGATATGCGTGTAAAATGCGATAGTAGGGACCTCTACAGGTGTTTAATCACCTGTAGAGGTCCCTACTATCGCATTTTACATGCATATTCTCAAGGTTACAGCCTCGGTAAATATTACTTACGTAATCAATGTGCGTTTAATAAATTTATAATTACATATTAATAAATGTAAAAATATTTAGTGATAATATTTATTTTCATAATAAATAAATATTTATATAAGGATATTCATAATTTAAAAAGTATAAATTAGATTATATGTTTCACTCAGACTTTAAACAATGCAAAATTTGTAAAGTAGGAAAAATAAGTTATTTAGAAAAGTGCTAGTGGGTTTAAAACTATTTATAACCTATGTTGTCAGTTGAAATTCCAAATCTTGATTTTGGATCTATACTTATTTATAACATTTTTTTCTTCCTGTCTTTAAGGTTTTTAAATGTATTTTAGTAATGACAATGAGTTGTAAATATGCTCATAATATTATAATAATAATAATTTGTTTTAATAATGAATAATTGACAGAATTCTTTTTAGTTCAATACAATTTTTCATAAAATTTCCAATTTAAAATCTAGATAAAAATTAATTTTGTTGAGATGGTAAAAGGAAATAAATATAAATAATTTTTCATAAAGTGATCAGAAACTGCTTTAATGAGGTATCATTATACAATCACAGTTTATCATTAGCTGTTTATAAAATATACATATGACGTTGAATTGAAGAGTTCATCACTATCTAGGATTTAAGCAGGCAAAACTCTCCATACAGTAGTGCCACTCAGTACAAGTGAGAGTAATCAATGGATGCCAGAAGGCTTGTGCATAAAATCCCTATCTAGTGCTTACTCATCCAATATCCTCAGACTGTTTTCTGGCTTATGGCCTTCATCAGTGAGGAGCCTTGGATCTGAGAGCACTGCATCTAGATCTTAGGATCTAATGCAAGCCTCCAGCAGCCACCTTTTATTTCTACTTTACTACAAAACTATGAGAATAAAATTGAAAACACAATAATATTTTCAATCTAAGCTCAATAGCTTATATAGTCATATAGGTCTGAACTCAATTCAGCACCCATATATTTTGGTGTCTGGCTCTAATTCTTTTTGATGGTTTCTTTCTCTTTTTTTATATTAAACTCGCCAAACTTCAAAATAGTTTTTGTAAACAAGAAGATATCTCATTATTTATAAATATATTCAGTCGAAATTCACAAACAACTGAATCAATTATTTAACTGAAGTACTATTAATTAATTTTAAAACCAAACCCTGTGTAAAACAAACTTACAAATCAAATAAATAAACAAACAAAATAAACTAACAAAATAACAACTGTTTTTTTACTTAAACTTATTTTCATTATAACTATAAATGAATTAACTTGTTCTATTTTAAGAAATATAGAGTCATTTAAATGTATAAAATTAAAAAAAGGTTTGATCTATTTAAATGCTATGTATAGCAATTTCCACACATATAATAAAATTTTTAAATATGTTCATCATGAAAGTATATAATCTCCCTTCCTCTCTCTCTCTCTCTATGTATATATATATTTATATTGAAATGATATAATTATTTCAAATGATTATAGATGTTCATTATTTTATAACAGGTAAACATAATACAGCATAGAGAATTCACTCTTCAGTGACTAGCTAGGCAAAGCAAATGAATATTGAGATTATTTAAATATAGTAGCAAAAAAACATAAAAATTAGCAAGCAAACAATGTTCATAACACTAATAAATAAATATGCGATGTTACCTAAACCTAAATGTATATGCACATGTATTTGTGTGTACAATATTGGCTATTTATTTATATGTTGAATAAGAAATATATATATATTATAAGAATTCTTTAAAATATTATGTAAAATAATGTTAATATTAAGATAATTTTAAGATTAGTTATTAAAAATAGTAATAATAATAATATTATTATTAATAAATAATGTCCAGTTAATATTTTAAAGCTTATTAAATATATAACAAAAATGGGTTTGTCCCTGAATACATGTGGTCCATGTGTTACGATTGACATTGTTATTAATAATCACTTTGTGTGTGTGTTTGTAGTGAGTGGTATATATGTAGTATATATTTCACACAAATAAAATTATCAGTTAAACAAATAAATAAATTACAATAAATAAATAAATGACCATTGAGTTGATTCAGCTGAGTACTTTCAAAGGAATACCCTTCATTATCAAAGCTGTGTGCAAAATAAATTGTGGACTAAAACTATTAGTACGAGAAATGCAAAGTGTATGCAAATTATGTTTGCCATTTTTTGGAGATTGCATAACATGTGTCTCTTTTATTCATCATGTTACAGTCCAGATTGATAAAATAGGCTTCTTTGATCTTTCTCTTTAAGTCATGGTGCTCTTTGCATATTATTTGAGGGTTCTCTGGAATGCACTGGTGTCCTGTGGAGGTGCTATGCTGTGCAAAGATGAAGGTATGTGTGGGATCTGTTTGTGCTTTGTTGTAAGCATAAGTATGCTGTGAGTGTCTTGTGTGTAATGTTGCCTTCATTTCCCCATAATATGATGTGAGGCAATTGTTGTATGGACATGCTTTGTTATATACTGCTTGCTGTGTGTGTATTGGAGGTAGCTGATCTTTAATATTGAAGTTAGGAGGAGTACGATAGCATAAGCTGAAATTATCGTGGAAGATATATGTAAATTCTTGTATATGTTCTTTATGTATGGGAGAAGGATTTGAGGTCAGCTCTGTGTGTTTGCTGGATTAAGTTGGTTTTTGAATGTTCTGATTATATTATTTATGTTTTTTCTGTTATATCTTGCCTTTAATAAATCTGCTCAATACATTTCTATATTAGCATTTCTATCAGTTTCAAAACTGCACAGTTTGGCAATTCTTTACAGAAATACCTTTAAGCCAGCCAGTCTGTGGGTGATAGGGGTGTTTGATTGGTGATGGATGTGGTCTCTTATGGTTGTTTATTTATTTATTGTAATTTATTTATTTGTTTAACTGATGATTTTATTTGTGTAAAATATATACAGCAGATTGACATTGTTTTAAAAAGAAAATAATATAAACCAATGCCTCTAAGAAATTTAATACTTTTCATCATTCTAAAATCACTAATTAAAATACAATTTCAACAAATGTATAGAATAAAATTTTCTCCTTTGAAAATTCAAAAACCAATGGCAGATTAACTTAGCAGGATTCTTAAATATGTGAACCAACTTTGTATTGTATATCTTTAGAATGCTTTAAGTCATTACTATGGTGTGGCTCAACCCAACAGCAACTAAAAAGAAAAAAAAATCTCATTTAAAAGGATTCTAAACACAAATATCATAGCTGGAACTTTAAGAAATAAAAGAATAAAAAAATTATTGTCAACATTTAGAAAATGTTTACTAGAGCTCTGAAAATAAATATAAAAAATTAAAAGATGCTTTATGTTTTTGGCTATGAATCTTGTTTAAATTTTTATTAAACTGGGTGCTATCAATCTCCATTTGAATGTAAGTTATTTGTAAATTATAGATAAACTTTAATTAAAAACTGTTTAATGTTATGAATAGATTTTTATTATAAAAACATTTCATCATCAGATTTTTTTATTGGATGGATGGTTGAAGAGTTGGAGTGTGGAGTGGATTGAAGCCTGTCCATTAGTATGAGGTTTGGCTATCTTAATATATATCTGAGCACTTGTAGCATATATGTGTGGAGATGGTAATCTGGACCAACTGATGATTGCTGGTTTAGCATGAAATACATACATTGGTGATTATTTATCTTTTCAACATATATGTGTTCAAGTGTATCAGTATTATGAGATAGTGTGGAGAGTGGTGGGTCGTATGAAAGTCTGTGCTCATATACCCTATATATTATAAAAATATTATATATTTTGGTGTTTATTTTATGTGTTTTGAAGTGTTTTATAAGTTGTGTGTATTTTGTAGTAATAAGTTAATAATTAATATTTTAAATATTTACCAGTTTAAATAATATTTTAATTTTATGCTTAGATAATGACAGCTTCACATAGGTTTATTTATGATTAGCACTATTAAAAGAATAAACTATTTACTATATATTACATTTTCAGAATTTTGTTTAGAAAATATAAACAATTATACCTTGAACATCATAAGCAAGCAAATACACCATTATCTTTCATTAGTCTTTATTTGAATCTAAAAATTTAGCCTGCATTTATAGAATAAATTTTTAAAAAAATTAGAAAAAAAAATTATGTACTTCAATATAAAACATTTTAATTTTCTATATAAAAATCTGTCATCTGCTAGATTGCTTACTTTTGGGAAACTATAAATCTTGTATAAATTCATAATAAAACAGATTAATGAAGGGAAAGGAAAATAAGCAGTTAAGATTGTTAAACAATGCAAAAAATGAAATTGAATAATTAAAGAATGGTATTCAGATACTTGTTAAATGATTAAATGTTTACTATAACTATTGTCAATTATGTTATAAAATGATAAAGCAATTTAAGTAATTCAGATATGTGGATTTATTTATTATTTATTGAGATGTTAAAATGTGAGTGTATTCAATATTTTTTTATATACAATCACTGTTAATGGCAGGCATAAATAACTTAAGTTGTTTAACATTTAAAATAAAGATTCTATCAATAATTGTGTTTTATATTGTGTTGTATTGAATATATAGATGCAGGTGATATTCTTTCTCTTGTCATCAAAAATATAGGTGCATATGTGGTATTTCTATTGCTCTGCTAATATGCATACTAGCTTCTTACATTATTAAAATATTCTATACAATGCAGAGGAAGTTTGGCATACAATGATTAATTTGGTACATATTATAATGTGTATTAATATAATGGTTTTTATGACCATGTATACTTATGCAGGCATCTCAATTGCAGATGAATTTATTAAGAGATGCATAGCATTGTTATAAACTAGAATCCAAATCACATCCATTAATCATAATTTAAGTAATTTATGCAAATGTTGCTTTCTCACACAAATCTTAACTGTTGCTTTTTCACACAAATCTTAACTCTATCTTTTTATAAAGAACTGAGCAAGTGATAAAAGATATTGAGTTTTAATATTATTAATAATGATAAAGATAATATTTTTACATGTATCACATGCATAACAAAATGCACACTTGGTCACTGATGTTAAATCCCAGTTTAAAGATCTAATTTTTATATAAATAAATGTGAAATGATTTATGAACTATATTATATTGTGTGCTTTTATGTCGATGCATTACACTAATATAATAGTATTATGGAGATTATGAGGTAATAAGCAAGCCAATCATAACAATAAATAGGCTCATTCATTTGAACAAAATTTGCTCATTTGTTAGCTATAAAATTAACATAGTAAACTAGTTAAAGATAATTTCTTAAAATACAACTTAACTATTCATCTTATTTGCTAATTTATTTCTTTTAACATTGGAGGTAACATGATAAAAAATCAATGAACCCTTTAGTTTTGGAATTATTGCAATATGTTGTATGAGTTTTGTGTTAATAAAAGTATTAATTGAATTATTTGTTTTGTTATTTACCTATAACAAATATTATTCTTTTAACAATATTTTACTAATTTTGTTGCTACCTACATGATTGATGATTAAGTATAACTATATTTGGAAATAGTCTCATGTTCCTCTTGATTTCCTTGGCATTAATATATATTGTAATAATAATTTGGGTGAACCAAAGGTACAGAAATATAACAGCAAGTTTTAATTCCAAATATATATTTGTATTATGTGAAAGTTGAATGTTAATAAAATTAAAATAAATCTGTTTTAATTCATATATATATATATATATATATATATATATATATATATATATATATATATATATATATATATATATATATATATATATATATATTGTAATCTTAAACTTCACATCAACAGTAAAGTAAATTGATATAAAAAAAATCACCTTATGACCACCAACGATAAAATAGAATGGATTAAACACAAATTGACACATGTAAGCACAAAAGTTAGCTTCACTAGCATGACCATGCATAGATATAGGAGAGGCCACAGTGCACTACTGACTTTATATTACCATAAGTTCCCTATAATCTGGCATTAGACAAATCATATTGAATTAAACTAACTTTCAATACTTAAATACAATGATATTAAAAGATATCTATTTAATTTACAGTTATATAAAGTGGTTAACACTCAGGATAATATCTGTCTAGTGAATGAGTATGAATTAGCATAATGAAATGAATGATAAATGAGTAAGGATGTAAAATATTAAAAGAGTAATGAAGAGCAATAATCATTGACTATAGTAAATGAATAATGAATAGGCCTAAGAATAAGAAGAAAAAGGGAATATGTTAAAGCAATGAATAGTTAATGGTGTAATGAAATAGGAATCAATGAAGAGTGAATAAACTATGTTGGGATAATACGATGAGATGATGGTGATGATGAAATTAAAATAAAATAAAATAATGATGAGCTATGACAACAATGTTAATAATGATGAATGGGATCTTGAAACATTAATTTGATATTACCAAAGCAAAAGGGCTCCAAATTTAAATAACCAAAGAAGGAAATTTAAGTCTTTGAGATTTTAATGAATCAATAAGACAATAAGAATGAAGATAAGAGACTAAGGTAATGCATACCAAATAACTGAAGAAATAAAATCTAATAAAAAAATCAAAGTCAAAACTATTAATCAACAATTTAATTTTTCAGGATTCATATAATCTTAAATTTCAATAATTTTATAATGTATATCTGGATCAGTAAGAGGGATTTTACTACTATTCAAATATAAAAAAAATGAGATGACTTATATTACATAAAATGAATTACTAAAGAATATCTAATTACTTTACTGGTAATAATAAAGGTGAATTCTAAATTTTATATTAAATCAAAAGGTAATAATCATGTTAATCATTAAATATTTTGAAATATTTTAATCACAATTGTAACAATACCAGTAGGACAATTATAATATCATCTATGAATAATATGGGTTTGACCACAATGAACAATAAAACCAGTACAGTGAAGGATGGTATCTTCCAATTTATTAAAAAATTATTTTGTCAAATTAAATATTTGCTTTTTATTATATCATTTTAAAATAGCATCTCTGCATGGTAATAACAAAACTTTACTCAATCAATATTATAATTCTATATAATCTCAACTTAAGAGTTTAGGAAATTGATAGATGATGTACTATGCATATAATAAAACTAATAATGCTAAGTGTTGATGATGGTGGTAGCAATAACAATAATGTGTGGATAGTATTAAGAAAGGCAAAACTCTCTCCATACAGTAGTGCCACCCTGTGCCAACCAGAGTAATCAATGGATGCCAGAAGGCTTGTGCATAAAATCCCTATCTAGTGCCTACTCATCCAATATCCCCAGACTCGTTTCTGGCTTGTGGCCTTTGTCAATTATGTGCTAGTATAGTGATGGTGATCATGTGATGCTTAGTATTAAGCAATAAGGTTAATGATCAACATAATAAATTTTCAAAAACAAATTTTATTTACAATATTTACACATTTAAAAAAACAACAACAACAACAAAAATATATTCTTTATCCAACTTATAAATGGAAAATACACAAAACAAGATTTAGTTAGCATTACTAAATATTAACAGAGAAAGATCTCCTTGGATCTAATTAAAATTATAATACATTATCATCTTTTATTGAATTATTACTTTGAGAATTATTATTTATATCCATTCTTTAGTTTAAATTTTCTAGCTTATTACTTAATTACTATATTTTATTTACCAAGCGTAGATTTATGAAACTTATTTATTAAAATTAAATATAAGTAGGATAATCCGAAAATTCCTATCCAATGAATGGCAAGCTGGCAATATTCAATACTAGGCAATGTAATATAACAAATATTCCCTAAATCACTAATAATGGTGTTTACTGTAATATGTTAAGCAGATTATATGACTTTCTATTTTTATTTATTCAAGATGTTGCACTGTCAATATTGTTATAAGAAATCAATATTACTATAGCTTTCCATTTAAATCATTAATATCATATTATAAAACTTTATCTAATACTAGTAAAAATATCAGTATCTTAACACTTAACTATAAATAGCAAATAACAAATATAGCACATATGTATGAGATCAATTTGAGTAGATAATGCACTACTACAATAATCAAGTACTATAACTAATATTTAACAGGACATTATTATTTACTACCATCATTTACCTAATGTTAACACAGTTAACATATCTAAATACTATCTTTTCATGGATGATTTCATTATTACCAATATCAAATTGTTAAGACTTAAGAGTATGAAATCTAGTGACATATACAATATATCCAAAGGTATAATGGGGTTGAGCTAAGGCAAATAAGTGAATAAACAACTTAGGCCATGGGCATTCCATGACTATAAATGGGCTGAAATTCCAATGCCACTATTTGGGAACCCCTATAGGGATATGGGGGAAAAGAAGGTGCAGTTAATCCTTGTCTAAGAAAATATATGAAATCCATTTTAATAGCATAGCCTTATTCACTCAAAATTCTATTGGTATCATATGTGATTCACCCTTGATGATAATTTACACTTTAATACAGTGTAAGGGAACAAGTATGCCTTACATGAGTTGACATGGATATAAGGATAATAAATATAAAAATGCATAATATCATAATCATCTAACATGACAACAAACAAATCCCATACTAAATAACATCTACCAAATAAATGTGAACATCAAACAAATGGAATATATCTCTAATTAATACATGAAAATTAAAATAGAAATTATCAATTTGAAAGTGATCCACAACTATAATAACCATTAGCAGTAATTAATTACATATTACAGTATAAAATATAATATTAAATGTGCCTAAATTGATTAAAATTGGATGTTACCTTCTATTATTATTCAGCAATTGCAGCTTTACCAAATATATATATATATATATATATATATATATATATATATATATATATTAAAATAAAAATCTAATAAAAATAATAAAGTTTAACAATTTATTTTAAACTGATTTTACCTTTCCTTGTGATCACTTTTAAAATATAAACAAGATCTAAACCCAACATTACTGCATACCTCTTTTGTTTTATGAACAAACATATTCAATTCTAATGGTTTAGATCTTTTCCTAATTTTACAAGGAAACTGATTGTGAACCTTTAACATTAAACATATATAAAATTATATAATACACATTGAAATAGTAATAAAATATTATTACATAAAGTTTCTTCACATTTCTTCTGTAAAGAAAAGAAAGATTTAAATGCAACAATTTAAAAACTGCAGAATTCTCTAAAGCTTTCATATTGTTGTTTACTATTCAACATTATTAGAATCACTCCATATTTTTTATAGCATTTCTTCTCCATAAAATATTACAATTAACTATTTTCTTTTGTGCATATTTTAAGTAGATTATAATAATAATCAACTATTAAGATAATGCACATGCGCTTTGTGGATTTTAACTAAAAATGAATACTCTCACTTTCCAAACACAAGATAAAGTCTTTGTGAAAAGATAGAATGAATCATCTATCCTTTCAACCCAAATGTTTAAGTATGGGCAAATCTTAAGCATTTGGAAATGAGAGCATGAAGATATTAAACAATCACTTTAAATTACCTTTACTATGCCTCAATGAATGACACTTGCAAAATTTACTAGAATTTACGATATGTCATTCTTGGTTGAAATTAAACCTATGTAAATAAGATATTTATTTTATATAGTGCAATGTTTTTAAACTAATGGTAATCAGCCATTAAGCTAATGCACTTTGTGGATTTTAACTATAAATGAATACTCTCACTTTCCAAAAACAAGATAAAGTCTTTGTGAAATGATAGAATGAATCATCTTATTACAGTTTAAAAACACCATGCTATATAAAATATCTTATTTGCATAGGTTTAATTTCAAATAAGAATGATGTATCATAAATTCTAGTAAATTTTGTAAGCGCCATTCATTTAGGCATAGTAAAGGTAATTTAAAGTGATTGTTTAATATCTTCATGTTCTCATTTACAAATGCTTAAGATTTGCAAATGTTTAAACATTTGGGTTGAAAGGATAGATGATTCATTCTATCTTTTCACAAAGACTTTATCTTGTGTTTGGAAAGTGAGAGTATTCATTTATAATTAAAATCCACAAAGCGCATGTGCATTAGCTTAATGGCTGATTATTATTACAGTTTAAAAGCATTGTGCTATATAAAATAAATATCTTATTTACATAAGTACATTATAATAAACTAAAGATTAGCCTTTCAAACTAACGAACATACGCTTTTTATGAATGTTAATAATAATAAATGAATATTTTCATCTCCAACACAAGATAAAATCTTTGTGAATGAATAAAATGAATCCAGTTATTCATTCAACCCAAATGCTTATATATGGGCAAATCTTAAGTATTGGATGTGAACTTCTGCTGTCAAACTTCTAAAATACAATTAGCATAAAATTTATTCACCGTAATATCATTGTAACTTTTATTATTGTCCCCAGGTACATGTAAAGAGGCATCTTAATATATTTTACTAGGATTGTACATTCTGGATACTTCAAATAAACATTAATCAAATGAATAATCATATGGAATTACCAAATCATTAGTTAATTGTCAACTTCATTTTTCTCTCAAAATTTTTTAACTCTTTCAAACTAGAAGATATTATGCTGAAGATGAATATTGATTTCAATTATTACTATGATGGATAATTATTTAGTTTTATAGTATAATTGAGCTATCCAGAAAATATTCTATTATACATTTAACATTTACAATATTGTTAACATGATAAATTATACATTAAAATTAAGTTGAAATCTGGAATGATATTGGTGAAATACTATTATTCTATGTAATGAACATGTTAATTTCACTTAAGCTAGGCAAAATTTTATCAAATTAAATCCAGTTTTATCTCAGCATAAGTTTAAGGTAATAAAAGAAATTAATGTCAAGAATTTTAATAAAAATATTTTAAGAACTTTAGTATTTTTAGTATATTTATTAATAATTATTGAATTATGTAGGTATATGCTATTATTGCTAATAAATTAAATGCAATAAGATAATTTTAAATATTTTCCCATGTATTTTATAGATTCTTATAACATTAGGAAAATTAGTGATATCTAGATTTAGTTTAAGATAATATTTCATTTAAATAGAAGTATTTCATGAGTATCAGAAAATTATTTAGCAATAAAGAATAGGTATCCTTTATTATAGTTCACTTTTAAATTTATTTTATAAATAAAAGTTCCAAAATGGTTTTCTCTTATGATTCCAAATCTATTGTAGCAATATTTATAACACATTTTATAATTATTATAAGCAAGACATTTGTAAGGTAAATTATGAAATTTTAAGCTTGACCAGCTTATACTTGAATTTAATTTTGGCAGCGATTTCCCTGGTGTATCTTTTAGCTTGATAGTGAACCATTCTTCAAATTATTAAATGACAGCAGTGGTGTGTTCTTCCATAGATGCAGGTTGAGTTAAATTTACTTTATTATTTGTAAGTTAAGAATAACAAATAATTTGTACTTTAAAAAAAATTAATGAATTTTAAATAATTTCCACACTTTGAATAATAGAATGATCTCCATATTTTTTTTCCTGGTAAAAATGTTCTTGTCTTCTATATGATGAGAGATGAATCAGCAAAGAGAGAGAGAGAGAGAGATAATAAAATCTGTGCAGGGGCTGACTGTAAAAATAATAAACCAATTAGATTACTATAAGTGATTAAATTTGCCTAAAATTAATATATCACATTTAAATACAAATGATATCTAATTAAACTGTTCAACACTATTTTAGATTACTATAAAATATATTTAATAATTAATTATAATGTTCATCTTAAAAATAATTATAATTTTAAGTATGTTGAAAAGCTATTATTTAACAATAAAAAAATTATTTCTGTTGTTTTATTTAATAACAATATTAAAGTATTATATTAGAAATATTAAAACTAATTTATCTGACAGACCATTTGTGAACATGCCCACAAAATCTGACAGAGGAATGACATATATGTTGAACAGTTTAAATCTTTACTGTTCTAAATAAATTTATTTAATAAATTTATTGATTTTTATTTCCTAAATTAATAGTCATTAGACCACACCACTGGCTCAAATCATAAATTTAATAATTAAGATTATTGTTGATCAAAATTTAAAATTTTAGCTAATAGATTGATAAAATATGGTTTGAGAAACATCAAGCCCAAACATAAGATTACTATATATATATGAAAAACAAAAAACACAAGTTAAAAACTTGCATACGCTTGTATTTATGACTATAGATGGCATTATACCAAAAACACCTTCAAGCGTTTGTTTACATAAACATCAGAGCAAGTATTTCACTATCTCTAACTTAATTTCCACCTTCATATCATGATTTCAAGCTATTTGCTATCATCAGTGAAGGACAGGATTAAGAAACTAGATCTAAAACACAAACTCTGAGCGTTTAAGAAACAGTTTCTATTCAGCTTGCAAGCGTGAATCTTTTAGACACGTAATGTCTTCAAACTCAGCATCGCATGCCAGATAGCTACATGGGTCTGATATCAGTTCAACATCAGCACATAGTAGAAGTCTCTGCAATATATATCATTGCAAGAAAGACCTTGAAATCATGATATGAAGGTGGAAATTAAGTTAGAGATAGTGAAATACTCGCTCTGATGTTTATGTAAACAAATGCTTGAAGGTGTTTTTGGTATAACGCCATCTATAGTCATATATATATGTTGATACAAATATTTTCACAGGTTGCATATATAATGTAATGATCATGATTATTATTTATAAACTACAACAGAAGGTTTAAACTAAGTAAAAGTACTCCCAAAAGTATATTTAATTTGTTTTTCTAGTTTCAATATTAAAAAAAAATAAAACTTTAAGTTGTCTAAATTTCTAAATAGAAAGCACACAATTAGAAAACTATTAATGCTTAATGATCATCATCTACAAATTATTACCATCATCTCTACATATTTCCCAGTGGTTTGCATAATTTCTCAGAGTTGTGGATATTTCTAGCATAATGTGTGATAAAAACAATGTTGGATTGAGTTTGATTAATAAAACTTAACTTAATGTTTTAACAATGAATATATAAAACTATTGCTTTTATACTAACAACTGTCACTAGATTTACAAAATATTAGAGATTATATTACTTGTTTAATTGGGAAATCTATATGTCTTTCATTTTTATTATAAGACCTTATAAATGTATGTCCTTATAATATCCATAATGATAAGATCTTACCATATAAAATATATAAAAGGTCCAAACCATATTTGCCTGTAGTTGTCATTCTTTTAATAAATTTATGGATGTTTTCATTAGTTTTTCCAAAAATGGTAGTTATTATCTTAGTGCTTTCATCATATTAGATAAAAATACAGCAACATCGGTGATGTTAGATAAGGTATAGTATTAGTAGGCTTTGGGTTATTCTTACAGTAATGTCTTCTTTCTTCACAGAATTTAGCAAGTTTCAATATTTCTTTGCAGATCTGATTGCAATTCTGGATGTTTGACTAGTGTGTTTTTGTTGTCTAGCCACACATAGAAGATGATCTTCTAATAGATAAAGTCATTATACTTGCTGTTATAAATGAAGAATTGAAAAACACTAAAACTGTCAGTAAGATATGGCTATCCAATAGTCAAAATAATAGTCATAGATCACATGACCCAATTCTCTTAAGCTTGTAAGATATAATCAATGAGGATTGCCAATTCTCATCAAGCTTTGTGATAAATTCTTAGCCAGAGCCAGCATTTAAAATATCTCTATCAGGACCCCCCAAACATCTGGCCATGGTTTCATGCTTTGGCACTCCTCAGAGAGGTGCTAGAGTAGGTTCAGACCCTAGATCTAAAAATACTAACTCAAAGCCAGCATTTATCTAGAAGTTATCTATTGAGAGGAAAATCTGGATAATTTCAGACACCTACATGTCTTCAAACCCAGCTATCCAACTTAAATATATATATGGGGCATAGCTGGGTTTAAAGACATGTAGGTGTCTGAAAATTTCAGATTTTCCTCTCGATAGATAACTTCTAGATAAATGCTGGCTTTGGGTTGGTATTTTTAGATCTAGTGTCTGAACCTACCCTAGCACCTCTCTGAGGAGTTCCAAAGCATGAAACTATGGTCAGAAGTTTGGGGGGATCCTGATAGAGATATTTTAAAAACTGGCTAAGCATTTATCACAAAGCTTGTTAAGGAATTGGCAATCCTCATTGATTATGGCTATCCAATGTTATGGTGAAAAATAGTTTGAACCTATGATTTCTATTCTCTGCATCTCTACATGAAACAACTGCAACACTGCTTCTTGAGTTGAGTTTTCAAATAAACTAGAGTAGAATGGACTATCAGACTGGAATCAACTGGACTGCATGAATTGTTTGTTCAGACCTATTTATATCCATATGTTGAATATTTTCAAATAACAGATTAATCACCAGCTAGTTACATGATTTGACATGTTTTTTTTACAACATGTTAATTAAAAACATTTTATTTATTTCTTTTACAATATGATGTGGAAACCATTTTACAGATATTTTTAAATTACATCATTATTCTACAACAGGTAAACAAAAAAAAAAGTTTTTTTGTTCTTTATTTACATTTCTTAAAGATAGGATGAAAAAATCAAATTGTCACTGACTTTTAAAAATTGAACAATAATTTTAAAAATTTTAGTAAACCCAAATTTTAATAGCATATTTATGTATGCTATTTATTTTTCTATAAGAATTGGTAAGCTTTTTTTATTTAAACTTTCATTTAGAAGGCAAATCAAAAAATTACAAAATGCTTTACATTTTTATAACCACACAATTTAAATTTCTTGCATGTATCAAAACTATTTTTCTTTTTTCCTTCATAATGCAATTTATCATTTTATTGTTTTTCACATATTATCCAGTAACTTTATTAAATATTTGATAATATGATTAAATGCATAAACTATTTTTTTTACACCAGGTGTACTCATTTAACATGTATAAAATATGTACATATACACATATGGGAATTTATATATTTAGCAATAAATAAATGAGTTTTTTATTAAACACTTTTTTCTAATGTAGCTTCATAAAATAATAAACCAATACTAGTATATTGTAAATACCAAACTTTAAGATGTAATTAAAGGGATTTGAACACAGACTTTCAATATTCCTTCAGGTATTCACTCTCCATCTTATATAACTGATGCACATGACCACACACATGTGAAAAAATAAATGATTGCCAACATATGTATTTCATGCTGAACCAAAACTCATTAATTGGACCATGTCATTAGCTCCCCCAAATACATACAATCTGTGCTCAGTTTATATTAAGATAGCAAATCTTCAAACTTTAATGGACAGCCTTTAATCTTCTCCACCCTCTAACTCTTCAGCATACATACCATTGAAAATCTAATAATGGAATGTTCAAACCCTTGTTGATGCCAATATTTTTGTCATACATATGTTGACCCTAAGTTACTCTGACCCCTCATATATATGATCATAATATGTTCATTTAAATACACAGAGAGATGGGTAGAACTAAGGCTGAATCTTTAATAAATCAATACTAGTTTATTGTAAATATAGAACTTTAAGTTGTAATTAAGGGAGATTAGAATATGTTAAAATCCTCTTTAATTATTTCGTAAAATAACTAATTCAAGTTGCTATTGAATTTGTTCTGTTACAAATCCCTTTTTTAAATGAAACAATGGAACAGCATGACTTTTCATTTGTCATTTCTATGCTTACTGCAAAAATTTTCACTTCAATTTATTTCTCAAATTAGTTTTATATTTTAGTCATTTTTATAAATAGTGTTTTACAGAATATATATGACCATGATTTCACTGTTCAGAGATTTTACTGTGTTAAACTGTATAAGAAATGAATAAACTTCAAAATCTAAAATTTATAAAAAATTTAATCATGTGACAGTAAAATAAACAATGAGGCATGAACTTCTGAAGGATCATCTCACTTTGACATCTGTTAAGTTACTCATAATACATAAAAAGCAAACATAAGCTTTGCTTCATTTTTAATCTAAGTCACTAATAGATATAACATTTTAAATAAAAGACTTGCTCTCATTTTAGTCTTAGAAGCTAGTATATTCAACAAACACTCCAATTGCACCTTGCTTTATCTGAACATTACAGGTGGATGAGTAAAACACTTGAAAAAATTTTGTGGCAACACCATCAGTAAAAATCACTCTTGCTTAAAACATTTTTTCTTTTAACAAATCCAAGGTAGACAGAGAATACATCTTTTACACTTCTAAAATCAAATTTTGTCTGTCTCCTAGTATTCCTTTAGTGATGAAGATATCACTTGGGATGACCTAAAAAAATTAACATTTTTTTCATTCTGGAGTGTAACTTTTACTTCTCACTTTTTTCTATTTTTGTTTTTATTCTACATATTGGCAGTAGAATTTAATGATCTGTTAAATGTACTTAATGGCTTCAAACTCAGGACAATATTAGAGCATTTACCTTGTTTGATCTTATATTATTTAGTTTCTTTTTATTTAGTAGGTTTTACAATGAGCACTTTCATTTTTAATTATCTTCCTATGTTCTTCTTGATTATCCTTTTTAAATTTCATCTTGTAAAATTTCTTCTGCATCAATGCTTGTTCTCAAGAATTCTGAATTTGGAATTTTTTTCTAGTAGTACCATTATATAGGTTTACTTTTTTGAAATCACCCATTTTAGGTAATGTAAATAAATTCAAACTCAATACTTCATTTTTTACTTCTACTACCACACTTGGTTCAGAATGTGATGCTTTTATTATGCATCTTTTGTTTTCCCTAACATATTTCATATCACTCATGATGTTGTCACTTTTCCTGGACTTACCTAAAGGTTTTGCATAGGTTGGAATAATTTCAATAAGATTGGAGTCATGTGCAAATTTTTAAAATCTTCATGTATTGCTTCAATATTTTCTCCCATTTTAAAGTCTTCCTTCATATCTCTGATGCATTTTTTTCATAATATGGGTACATTTTCTTTGTTACCTTTTTCAAATTTTTCTTGTCTTTCATCCCATTTCTCAAACTTTGTTTTAGTGCATTTGTTAAAGTTTTTGTTTCATTTTTTCATCTCTCTTTTTTTGCTTTTCTTCAAATTTTAAATGCATGTCTTTATAAATTTATATAGCATTTCACTAGTAAATAAATCTGGTTTCTTTTCTAAAAGCTTTTGCACAGTTTGAATGGCTTTTTGTTCTACCAGCTCTGATTCCATTGATTGTATTAGCTATTGAGTTACTGATTAATCCATGTTTAATTATGGTTCCATTCTTTTACTTGTTCTATAATTTGTTTATGATTATCCTTATTCTTTTTCACTAATTTAAATATTTCTTATTTATCTACTACCATTAAAGAAACACACCAGTCACAACCCTTCATAAGCAATTTTTTCCAGAAAAGCATAATGTAATCTGACTTAATATTTATTTATTTATTTTTATATATATTTCCATTCACCAAATATTACCATGCTTACCTAAACTCAATTACTGCTTTCATAAATTATTAGTACATTCATTTTTTAATAAACATGCTAAGCTTATTTCTTATTCCCAAAATTTATTGCACGTTAATTATTATATTTACACCACCTGATGCTCAATTTATCCATGCTCTTGGGTTAAGTTCAGTATTACAGAAATGAAGTTATAAAAAAAAATGGAGTGTTCAGACCACAATATTGGTTACATTAAATATGTAATGATAATTTGGATAAATCAAAAGTATACAAATATGTAACAGTAGTCAAGCATTGGTGGTCGAGAGGTCAGCAACAGCTGCTTTACAAGCAGTTGTCCCAGGTTAACGGGTTCACTTCCTGACTGATGCTATGACACATGAGAAATATGTAATAGTAAATGTTGGTTCTACTTAAGTATTTATATTAAGTGAAAGTTGAATGAATAATAAAATTTTAACAAAAATGATTCAATTCAAATATATATAAAAATATTAACTAATGGAATGATGACTTTTAATCTAGCATGGAAGTTTTAAACTAACTAAAAGTTCTCTCGGAAGTATTTTTAATTTGTTTTTCTAGTTTCAATAATTAAAAAATGCAATCTTAAGATGATAACTTTTTTTAATAAAAATTTTACTTTTGGAAAACTTATTAACACCCAAACATCATCTTTTACCGATTAATACTGCCATCTCTGCAATGTTTTAGTAAACTGCATTTTTTTTTTTATTTTTTATTGATGTTATTAGCATATTGCATGTTAAAAGCATAAAGTTTCAATTGAGTTTGATAAGCAAATACAAACTTAATTGATTCATAAAAAATAACTTCATTTATTAACAATAAATATATAAAATTTTTGCTTATATATTTGCAACTTTCATTAGATTTTAAAATATTAAAGATAATAAAATAAAACGAAATATTTTAAATTTAAAATCTTATATCTATAATAATAAGATCTTAACAGGCAAAATATTTAAATAATTTCAAACCACGATTTTTTATAGATATCATTCTTTTAATATACTTATTGATGTT
>JAQFVV010014687.1:9995-29677 GCA_028023455.1 Epiperipatus broadwayi
CACCAGCGCAGGAATGTGTGTAAAATACAAAATGGCAATTAAAATAATCTGCGGATTAACCACCAGCACAGATTAAAGCCTTTAACATACTAAAACAACATTATAATTTACTTCACATTAAAGTGCAAATCATCCCCCTCAATTATTCTGATTATTCAGAATACGCTGACACTTTAGCAAATGTGGGTTCTTGCTTAGTAAAATATTACAATAATCAGGACAACTAATGTACTACTTATCTTGCTTAAAATAAACATGTATAATATAATGTAAATAATATTGGCAGGGAATATAAATCTGGAAAGACTCACAAAATATCTCATAAAGATTGGTATATCTCATGAATTCATTAAGTACTGTTTAAGCTTTCTCCACAAGCGCTATTCTTTTGAATAAATATTTTATTCAACCTTTATTAATTTAAATCTAACAATATAACTTATGAACTTCATATGCGAGTTCATATAACGATAAAATTAAATAAATGTATTATTCATTAACATATAACATTTAACGGTGTGTGTGTGTGATAAAACTAAATGTAAAGCATTTTATAGTTCAAATACATGAATTTTAGCAGATGTGTATCACAAATTGGATTGTATAGCATTTTGTAACTCCTAATGTGATCCGTGGAATCCATGTACAATGTGTAGAATAATAAGTATATGAGGTAATAGCTATAACTGTAGTTAAATTCCATACATGCAATTATATCCATTTGATTAGTTATTAAAGCAATATTAGATTAACGATTTGCATGGCTCTCCAAACATGAAACAATTTTAAAACAGGATACACAGAATTTAAATGAAAATGTTTTTCATAAAGTTATTAATCCCTACATCTCTCTATCAAAAGTGTTCCAAGTTTATCCTATCCATGCAAGTATTTATTTATCCATTGCGTTAATCCAGGAATAACTAATTACATCAATTGATTTATTCATTTTTAAATAGACGATACAATTATAAAAAACTTTGATTAATTATTTGAAAAATGTTTATGATCCAAGCGTTAAACAAATTAATTAGCAAATATTAATGGCATTGTAAAGTTAAATATCAATCAATATTATATTTTATCAGAATTAAAAAACGGAAATATTAAATATTTTGATAGCTTTAACGCTTTACTTTATTTTAACTTAAACTTTTTCTTTTTTTTTTTTTTTTTTAAAAACAAATTTTCATTTTCATAAAACTTCTGTAATTAAAACACTGATTTAAATTTTCCAAATTGTAGAATAATAAATATTTCAAAACATACCAAATTCTTGTGTTTAATTCTTTCAAACTTAAACTGGGAAGCTCCGACATTTCAAAAAAATGTAATATTGGAAACGCTACCGGTGATTTGATTCTTGGCCGACCGACTTGAAAAGATCTTTAAATTTAGTGATCCATCTTAATTAGATACCACTAAGTTATTTTATGTTTATAAAAAATTTTGTGGTAATTTATTCACTTATTAATGGTTTCAAAATAAGCTCAGCAAATTTACACTATTTGCCTTTACCATTTCTGTTCTTCTTACCTCCAAAAGACAAACTAACAGACGATATTCTCCTAGAAATTCACGCTCTTTTCTTTTATTACATTGAGCGCCTACGTAATTATTGTATTTATTTAATAATTTATTTTAATTGAACAAATGGTTTTATTTTAATTCAATAGAAATAATAATTTAAGATTACTTTAAATAAATAAAAAAAAATATTATTTTTAATAATATTTTACAAATTTTAATATGTTGTAAAAATTTTAAAAAGTTAAACATTCTGATATGAGTTAGCATATGGAATGAAGCAAATTGAAAATTATTAAAATAATATCAGAAAGTAATCTGTTCAAGTGCGAATCAAGCCAACCAAATCACCAAGAGAAGAAAGAGAAATTTTTATATAAGTTACATCAATTAATATATTTTCTACTAAAATATATGGTTAAAATATATATATATATATATATATATATAATATTATTTAGATATATATTCATGCTTAACATGTTGTATATATATATAATTATATCATAATTATATTGTTATACACTGAAAACATTATAAGCATGAATAAAAGGTACATTTAAATATAAAACCTACACTTTCTGAATAAATGTCTAGAATATTTATGTGAATATTACAATTACCCAGAAAAGAAAAAAAAAAGATCTTTGATATATATTATAAATTAATAATTTTTAACAGGTGTCATGGTTGAAAATTTTTAAGAATGTGGAAATATATGTTCTCTTTTTATGTTAAAATAATCAGAAACAAATGATATAGATATTTTGCAAGATGCTTTTACAGTTTACTATTTTTATTGGTCATTGTTTATATCATATGACTGTTTTAAAATAAAAGTACAACAAATATGTCAATGTTCTTAAATTTCTTAAAATATATTACAAATTATATATCATATATAGAAATAAATTTTATTGATAAACTTTAAATTAATAAATTCAAATCTACTTTAAATTAGTAAATTCAAGTCTAATTTAATCAAATCAATAAGATAAACACACATCCTAGATTTTACTCAAATAGATTACCAACAAATTTCTAATATTTTCCTCTCTATGCAGATATAAATTTCCTACCAATACCAAAATGTTGTTTAACATTTTTGAGACTTTTATTTTCTTCTACAGCTTTCCTTGCTATTTCACAGTTATACTTTTTAATATCATTTTCAACTCTTTTCCGTACCATTTTACAAAATTCGAGATATTCAATTCTTTTTAATACATCATTTTTGTATATCTTCCTATTCCTTCTTTTCTTCATCAATTCTCTAGTCTCAGTAGAAATTTTATTAGTCAATTGCTGCTTTTTTCTACCAGCTATGTTTGTTGCAGTTTTTAAAAGTGTATCAGTTATTTTCATATTAATTTCATTCAAATCTGAAATCATGTTCAAAATCTCCTAACACTTGAAACCTATTTGTAAGTTCTAATTTAAATTTATTAGAATGTTTCTGAAGATTATGAATATCAACTGTAAATATTGTTTTTCTTAATAATTTTTGTCTCTCTAGTTTTACATTAACACGTAACTTACACTTTACTAATCGATGATCACTTCCTGTGTTAAATTTATTAAGAACATTACAATCTTGAAATATGTAATTATATAACTGAATATTTATAAATACAGTAACTAAATAATTAAAACTTTATCCACTTAGGAGTGCTTTCAATTATCATAGTAATCTTTGTCAACTAAAGCTTTGAAATGCTAACTTTCCCACAATTCCATGATTTTAACATTTGCCTGTTATTTAAGTCAGGTTTATATTTCTATATTAGCATAGCTTTTTTTTTTATTTTATTGTTTTTTTTTTCAATTTGCAATGTTTTTACACTATTACAATTGAAGTCAAAACCATAAATACATGATTTATTATGGTCGTAAAAAACAGATGCTGAAATATTATTATCTACTATGCAATTTTGTTTTGATTTCTGAACTTGTTTTAATAATAGCAAGTGTTCTTTAGTTATTTTTTCCAATGTACATCTAGATTTACCTATATATCCACTGCCACACCTACATATCCATTTATAAATGACACAAATTTTATTTATAAATTAGGTTTTATCTTTGGAGTTATTTATTAATTTGCTTAGTGTTGGAGGTGTGTAAAATGCAATGCTACATATACCTTTATATTTTTTTCTTATAAAATTTACTTGATCATTTGATATATATGGGATTGATATCCATAAAATATACCTTTATAAATTTTTCTTATAAAATTTACTATATCATTTGAAATATATGGAATTGATATCCATAAAAATGGATATCAATCCCATATATTTCAAATGATCAAGTAAATTTTATAAAGAAAATTTATAAAGATATATGTGGCATTACATTGTACACACTTCCTACATTAAACAAATTAATAAATAACTCCAAAGATAAAACCTCATTTATAAATAAAATTGGTGTCATTTATAAATGGATACGTAGGGGTGGCAGTGGATATATAGGTGAATATAGATGTACATTGGAAAAATTAACTAAAGAACACTTGCTATTATTAAAACAAGTTCAGAAATGGAAACAAAATTGCATAGTAGATATTAATATTTCTGCATCTGTTTTTTACGACCATAATAAATCGTGTATTTATGGTTTTAACTTCAATTTTAACAGTGTAAAAATATTGCAAATTGAAAAAAATAACAATAAAAGAAAAAAAGAAGCTATGCTAATATAGACATATAAACATGATTTAATTAACAGTCAAGAGGCAAATGTTAAATTCACAGACTTGTGGGAAAGTTAGCATTTCAAAGTTTTAGTTGACAAATATTACTAGGATAATTGAAAGCTCTCCTAAGTGGAAAAATTTTTAATTATTTAGTTACTGTATTTATAAATATTCAGTTATAAACAATAATATTTAAACAGCATTAAACTGTTATATAATTATGTATATTGCTTTAAAAATACAGACATCAAACAATAATATTATATATATATATATATCAAAATACTTAATAATTCTAAAATTCAAAATTCAAAGTTTAATCAAAATTGTATTATATATAGATTGATATGTAGATGTGGTGTACAATACATTGGTGAATCTAAGTGTACACTTGAGAAGAGAATAAAAGAGCACATGCTTTTATATAATAGAATTCAAAAAGAGAATCAATCTGGAACAGATGTAAATAAACCTTTATCATCTGTTATATTTGATCATAATAAATCTTGTCAATATGGATTTAAATTTGATTATAAAAATATGAAAATTATTCAAATTGAACGTTGTCATAATAAACGTAAAATAAAAGAGGCTATGTTGATTTCAAGAAATCGTCAAATGTTAATGAATCACCAGTCATCAAATGTTAAGATAACAGAATTGTGGGAAATTTGAATTGAACTATGGGTATTGTTAAAGGTTGTCTCGTTTTGATTATTCAATGTTATATAGTTGATAAAGATCTAAAAGAATATAATTTATATAAATTGCACTGTATTTTGATATATATATTGATTTGTATATTACATATATTGTGAAATGAATACAGATATCAAACTTTATTATATATATAAATAAATTTTATTATGAAATGTTTATAAAATTATATATATAACTTATTCATGGATTATTTATAAAATAATATAAGTTATATTAACAAAATGAAATATTAAGTAAAAAAAATAATCAACTTGCTTTATTTTTCCATAAAACTGAAAAAACTTTATTGCTATCTATATGTCAACTCATATTTTTTTATTTCCAAACTATTTTTTTATTGTATGGATTTATATTCATGACACTAATTTATTTATGCAATAAAAATGACAGTAAAATAACATTACTTTATAAACTATAAAAAGAAAACATTATTAAACATTTACTAATAAAACAGTAAAATGAAAATTGATAAATTGATTAAGTTTCTATATTATTACAAATGATTGATATTGAAGATAAACAAAATTTATTTAATTATTAACTGATAGTTAAATTAAATTTTATAAATCATAGAGGACATAATATTTGCTTGGTATCTTAATAAAATGTTGAGTCAAATCATAGTGATATATACAATTTTATTTCTCTAAAAATCATATAGTTTTTTACCAATATTATAGCATAAGATTTTAATTATAAAGTGGAAAATATTCTCTCTCTCTCTCTCTCTTTCTCTCTCTCTCTCTCTCTCTCTCTATATATATATATATATATATATATATATATATATATATTGTACCGGTCGGTTTCATCTGTTCATATAACAAGATCTAGCATCTAGGCAAAAGTACCTCAAATCCAATCCTGTGCAAGATACATAAGTCAGGAACATTCATGAACTCTGCCCTATTTGCCTATTTTCCAGATCTACCCACTTATGAGCAACAATTCCAATGATACTGATCTAATTTATTCCTACCCCGCCGGCATCACAAAGTCGTGACACAAAAAGACTCTTATTCGAACTTGGTTCATGTCTAGAATATTATAATTAGCGATTTTCAATCATATAGTAAGGGAAACCTTTTTATATTACATCAAAATTATTTCTAATCAATAAATGAAACAATGACTTAGATATTTAGAAGGATATAAAATTTATTAAATCAACTTGAAATATATATGATTGCAAACGTTATTGGTGTTACAATGTAAATAAAATAGGTGTTTATCTCCCTTGGACAACATTAACCTCTCTTACAATACTATATAATGAACATATTTAATCATCAATAACAAATAATTCATGGCTTTATTCTATTGCGGCTATTTATATGTCAATAATTTATCGATTGACTGGGATACATAAGATTTTTAATAATAGCGCTAGACTACGGTACCTAAAGTTATTTGAATCCACCAGTAATAAAAACAACAGCATTCATACCAATACGTAAGTTTATTAAGTTGGATGATAAGGGTAATTTTATTTAATTAATACTTGCATTTGCTATATAAGAACGTGTGTGTGGGAAGCTAATTTGGGAAATAATAATAATGGCAGAAGTGTCGTATCTGAAAGTGTGAATGTAATATATATTAAAAAGTGGCAATCCATTTAGTATAATCATAACAGTACGGTTTAGGAGAATTAATAGGCTTTTAACAAGAACAAAATATGGGAGAGCGGTACGTGTATGAGGGCAATGGAACGATCTATTCTAAGATCTAAGAAGATGCTTCAATTCACCGTTAAAGAAATGCAACTCTCTGCAAACGTCGGCAGGGTCGGGTCATGAACAACTAAGAAGGCACTTTATTGAATTGCCATAGGCTGGACTTTTGCCAGAGCGAACCCTATGCAACAATATCTCGCGCTGAAGAAATCCAAAGAGGTTTGCCAAACCTTGTCCTTGGCATTAGAAGTAAAAGTGAACGAAGCACAAAGATATATATATATCACGAAAGGCCGGTATACACGTAACGCTTGCATTAATATAATTATATAGATATTTAGCTAAGGAATAAATAATTATCGCCTATCTTTATTAATAAAAACCCCTCGTACCGGTATGATTTGATTACTACGTGGATGTGGAAGAATTACAGTTAATGCTAATATAATATAGCTCATAGAACTAAACGTCCCCCCCTTATGTATTATTTTAAACTACACGTAAACTTTCCAGAACGTATAAATATAAATCTTTGGTTTTGAATGCTTTAATAAATAAATACTTTTCATATTATTAAATATATATAAAGTCGGTGGTGGCTATTGATTTCAATAAAGTAATATTAATTTTACTCATATAAATCTATTTGCAGATTTTAGAAGTTAGCGCTATTATTTAATTAACCAAATACACATTTCTAAGAAAATAGATTTTGACTTAGTTTTAGAAAATAACACTGTATAATAATTATCAAATTCTGATTTTATTTCCCCAGACTGGCAGGCACCCGCTATACTAAGAATAACAAATTTGTTTTCAAAACTACTAGGTTAATTACCCTCTGAAAAGTAAGGAGGGTTTTCTTTTACTAACAGAGATAGCGTAAGCATTTGCGATTCTGGGGGGAAATTATTGACATATAATTTAGTATCTGAAAGTATAAAACATAATAATGAGAATAAAATATTGCCACATAGACGTGACATTAAGAACTAATAATTATTCAGGAGAGGTTTAATGTAGGAGAGATTACAGCTAAGTTATATAGAGAGAGAACAAGGTACAATTAACAAAAAGGTAAGAACTTTACAAATTCATTCATAACTAATATTACATTTTACAAATGAAAGATTTACAAAATGTTTAAAGTAATAGATAGGTGAAAGTTAAAATTATTCATGGTAACTTTAAGAGTCTAGCAGCATTTGAAATGATTACCTCTGTAACACATGGCAGTTCTTTTGGTGGTTTCAATTCCCACGGAGACTAGATCTAGTTTATCAAACATAGTTATTCAGGCAGGTAGTAATTTTATGATTTAATGAACAGGCATATCAGTATAGTCTATGAGTATCGGGATCCATGGGCACAGATTGCAGGGAAAGCCGTCTCGAATGGCGAGAAAGGCGATTTAGATTTACTCAGTACACATTGAAGTTAACAAACGCAAACTTTCTTGGTGACTGCTCTCCTTGACTGTCCTAGTTACTCTCTCAATTAATTTGTAATTAATTCCATGCCTCGGTATTTTTGGAATCCCTTTCTGATTGGTCATTGCAATCTAATTTTCAAAAGAATTCGTATACAAGCTTTTACCTATTGTGATGGAAGATGCCATTGTTAGATAAGCATTCAAACTTTAATTAATTTTGATAAAAGAAAATGTTTGTAACAAAAATAAATCAATTAAGTTTAGTTTCTACTTTTGATTCTAGAGAAACTTTTAATTAAAGTTATGTTAGAATATTATACAAGATTACGCTTCTCACCTTTAATTAATTTTGACTAATTACAATCGCATCTTCCATATTGGATTTAAAAGAAAAGTATAGTTTAATGACAAAAAATAATTTAAAAACACAATTTTATAAACTTACATGTAACGAACTTTTCCACTAAATATTTATTCAGTACCTTTGTCTCTACAATATCAGTAGATATCTGAGCTGCAATTAACAAACAATTATTATAACTTTTATAAAACAAATTAATAAAGAAATTATAATATATTTTGATATTATAAGCCCGTTATAATTATCCCCCATTTCCTATTGCGTATACGAATTTTCCGACGCTACATTTATTAATTTTTTTTTGCATGTTTAAATTCAGATATTTATGCCAATATCTTCGTTAATAAATATGTTAGTTAATATAACTCAAACAAAAGGATACAAACAAATGTGTTAGTGAGTGGAATATATATATGCAAGCATAGGGTTTGAATTTAGGTTGGTAGCGGAAGATTGGAAGTGGGCTGTGAAGTGCAATCTGAATCTCAGATTCCGCTTCAATATATATTGTACCGGGTTCACACTGCAGAAAATCTTACACTGCAAATGTTTTGGCTGGTTACAAGCTTCTTTATAATACATTTATAATGTTATTTAATTATAAATGTTACGTGAACGAACTGGCACATTTGAGCAAAAGTGGAAAATATTATTGATAGCTTTAACTGTCAACAATACCCACAGTCAGATCATGGCCCACCTCAGCTGCTAGATTCAAACCCCTACTATCCAGACATTTTATTTGTTTCAGAGTAAACCCCAGGCACCAGCTAGTCTAAGACTAACATGTTCAGACAGTAGGCTCATAATCCAGCACTCGAAACAATCCCTAAACTAGCTCAGTCTGTTTTATTTTTTTATTCAATAACAAATTATACAAACTTATTGGTGAAAAGAATTGTTAAAAGGAATTGATAAAAAGAATTGGTAAAAAGAATTGACCAACAAAATAAAGCTTGAGTTTAAAGACAATTTATTAACATTAATTATACTAACGATAAATACTTTTATAAAAAAATTTTAACTAACATAATATTGGTATTTTTTAATCATGCACATACCTAACTCACACACTGACATGTATAATAAAGCATTAAACAATATTTGATATTTAGAAATCACAAATTAATAGTTCATTTTTATGTGCTATAGAGTTGTTATAATTCAACTCTTGGAGGATTTACATTAATTTTTATGAATGTGATGGCTACATTAGAAAGGAATATAAGAAAAAAAAAGTTATTACCTAGGATTTTTGAAATGGATATATGGCTTGCTGTTTGCTGCTTCTAATGAAGTATATCTAACCAGTTAGATTCGAAGTTTTCCTGTGGATATTTGATCATTACTAGTTGGTATTATTCCTGATGACAATTAGATATTGACGGAGATTCTTCAAGCTGTTACGAGGACATTATTTTCATGGACAGATCTGGACTTAGGATAGAGATAGCTGCATGTTTCCTGTGGTTTTAACACTGCATTCTTTGTTGATTGTTAATAAACTGAACTGTTCTGAACTCAACTGTTATTTCTATGTTATCAGTTAACCTGACCAAATGTCCGCTAAAAACTTTGCTTATTTATATATGACATGTGTTTTCATTTTGATATCCTGTGGCAATATCTGTTGTCAAAATTCATTTGATAATTCTTTGACAATCTGTTTTTGAAAATTGTTTAATTAGTAACCATGCAAACATGTTGTTTTTATACTTTTAATTAGTAGCCACCGCTGAACTTGTTTTATATTTTTGATTTTCATTTACTTTTATAACATTTATTATGCATCCATTATTTACCATCGCACATATATATTTTACTAACAAACTTATATTAATCATTTATGCACATATATAATTCATATAGACTCACTAGTAGTTTTAAGATTACTTTTTCTCTAACTTAAATAAAATGAGATTTATATTTTAACTTGAAAATCAACTTTTAATTTTTTATAACTTTCATGAACAATATTTTCTTTAACTAAAAACAATGATAACAGGAATTCTTTACTTATTTGAAAACCAACTTCTTTTAATTTGACATTTTAAAGCGAACCCCCTTCCCACTTTTAATTAATTGTTTTTAACTTTTACTTCAAAAACACTTAGACTTTTAGCTTTTTCGAAAACAAACTGTAATAAAACTCTTAAACTTTTAAATACATATTCTTTTAATGAATAAATTTTGTTTTAATAAATTTTTTTTCTAAACAAAATTATTATGTGCCAATTTATTGAATTGGTACATTACATATATATATTAAATAATTTTCTAATAATAATATTTAACAAGATAATAAATGTATGAGCATCAATATAAAAGATGACTATTCCCTATTTGACAAATACACATATTATTTACTTATTTAATATATACTTTACAACTTTATATTAACTTTATTCATTAGCTTTAAATAACCTACTACTACACTATATTAAATTAAATAGCAGGATCTTTTTTTTTTCATTTTCATCCCAGATTAATTTTAAATAACTGAACTATAACTTTGAATGGCAAACACTTATTGTATATAAGTGGTATAGAATTATCAGAGGTTTAAGTCATTCATTTACTGCATAATTTAATGCAATATTAGCATGATAAATGGTTTGTCCCAATTCTTCCATGCTTGAACTTCTTATGAATCTCTGAACAGTAAACCATGCAATACTTTTATACTTTTTAATTCTTGATATATTCAGAAATATTATAATTATTACTTAAACTTTAATATACTGCTTACTATAGTTTAAGTATAAAACTATAATAAATATATATATATATATATATATATATATATATATATATATATATATATATATATATATATATATATATATATATATATATATATATATATATATATATATATATATATATTACACTGTGACACCAATATTAATATTATTTACATTACAAAAATGTACATTTTTAATTCAGTTTAACTATATGTATCCCAATTTTAAATACAATTGTTATATTACTATAAAATGTTTTATCTTTTAACCCATTAAATAATATACCACCCCCTCATTAGAATGTATGCCATAACATCAAATTTTATGTTCCTTTTATATTTTTAATAAAAATTTTAAAGGTATTAAATGATCCACATTTTCTAATGGTTAGTCATACAAATCTATATTTGTAAAGATTTTTTTGCAGTTACATGTTGGTCAATTACCTAAGCTTTGAATATTATTTCTAAAAGAAAATATTCAATTTTCGCTTTTACTAGAATTAGTCTAATACATATAAATTCAGCCTTTGCAAGCTATTGTGAATGCGCTTTTTATGAGTGTTAATAATAAATTAATACTTTCACTCCCAACATGAGATATGGTATTTAAGAAAGAATAAAATGAATCCAATTATGCTTTCCAACCCAAATGCTTATATATGGGCAAATCTTAAGTACTGGAAGTAAAAGTGTGAGGATAGACCACTCACTTTAAATTACTGTTTATGATATCTGAATAAGTGATGCTGGTAAAATTATCTAGAATTTACTAAACATCACTCTCAAATGAAACTTAAACATATGTAAGTAAGCATTTATTTTATATATCACTATGTTTATAACTGTAATACATTTAAAATCAGCCTTTGCAAGCTATTGTGCATGTGCTTTTTACGAATGTTAATAATAAATGAATACTTTCACTCCCAATACGAGATATAGTATTTAATCTAATTAAAGTTTACTGTTACAAACAGAAATTACTAAAGTTGATGTCAAAACATGTAGAGATTTAAAAGCAAGATCTGGATTTTTTAAGAAAATGATTTTTTTTAGCCAATAATTTAAAAAAAAAAAAATAAAATAAAACTATACACATTTTTAAAAGTTATCAAAAAAAAAATGATTATAATGACTGTTAAAAGCTTAAATAATTAAATAATACTAGAAAAATAATACTTATTTAATCTATACCTAGTAATATATTCTTATAATTTAGTGAAACAGACAAAAATTTTACATTTATTTAATTTGACTTCTGAAAAAAGTCACTTAAAAATACATTCTACTACATCCATCAGTATTACTTCCTATCGTTTATAACAATAATAAAATGTATCATACCATTTACACCTTTTTAAAACACTTTATCAGTACTATTAAGAAAGGTGTAAATGGTATGATATGTTAAAGTAGAAATCAATGCATAGGAAAAGGAAAATTAAGTAGAAAATTATATTACTTCCATAATAATATAATTTTAGACATGAAAACTAAATGATATCACATTATAACTAAATCTGTCACTTTTTTGCAGAAATAGCAAGAATTTCTGGACATTTGACTATCTTTAGTGTCACTTAGGTTGTAGTAGTGAAAGAGTGATACAACACAATAGCCACAGTTATTCAGCTCTGTTTTATATAGTGTCAAAATTTTATATAACCTGAATGGTAAACCATTTGATTATTTAGCTTCAAAACTGAATGGTCCAATAGTGGATTTCAATAATCAGTGCCATAATTTTAAAAAATGGAGAGATTGGCTGGGATTAACAGATTGAAGTAATCTTTAGAGTATTTTTATATAATTATTTTTATTGTTGCTACTTTTTTTAAAAATGAAACTCCAAAAATATATTTGAGCCATTGTTTATAAAAATATATTTATATGACAGAAAGGTATATTTTTCATGAGAATATGAATGCAGGCAGTAATTCATAATAATATAGTTTTAAATTTCATACTTGAAGGTTTCTACATCAATGTAAATAAATTGAAATGATCAACATAAAAATATATGTAGATAGAAATGTGTCTTGTTGTTAGTAAAATCATTTCCTTAAATAAACAAGTCAATATTTTAATTTTAAGATAGCAAGGCTTAAATAGAAAACAATATTTACAGAGGTATCAAATTTTCATTTTTGTCAAACCGGTTATCATAAAGAATGGATGACAATATTCATTATAATTTTTCAATAAATATGATCATATCGAGCTGTGTTCTACCATGACAATTATTGACTTGGATAAATATTTATTGAGCGATAATACATACATAAACTTTTTCTATCACATGAATATACAGTTTATTATTCACACTCTTATTTATTAAGATAAAATAAAAAAGTAAAAATTTTAATTAAATATTTAATGAATTAAAAATCACATTTTTATCTTCTTAGACCTTTCATCTTTTCCATCACTTATTAAACAATTTTACCTCCCCTCTTCTATTATCACAAAGAAAGAAATTGTGTTATACCTGATAGGTGATCTGAAATGCATAATTCTTTTTAAAAGTAACTAGCGTAATCTAATAAAGACATTTGAATAAAATGATTAAAAACATGAACTTAGTTTAAAATCCCTTTTTATATTTAGAAATAATAATAAAAATATTAGATTTTATACACAGTGAACTGTAAGGAATAGACAATATATTAAATGATTTAGAGAAATTATAAGTTTAGAAAGAATTTAAAAAATTTCAATTAAAAGAATAAAAAATAAAATACAATATCATATAATGTGAAAGGAAATAGTATAAAAATAAAAATAAATATTTTTTTAAACATTATAATGTTTCATATAGCTTTCCATTAAATATAAATAACCTACTTAACAATACTTAAATCAAGATAAATAATGGCAAAAAATTAAGATAGTATATAAAATTATTGTCTTTGAATCATATCATAAATTGAGAAATCTCATTATTTATTGTAAAAGAGGTTGTTGTTTTTTTAAATTATTAATATAAAAAATTTAACATGTAAAATAAATAATGCAGGGTTTAATGATTGTGAACTTCGATGCAATGGAGATTTTGATTCCAATTTCGGAAAGTTAAAAAACATTTCATGAAGTGAAAAATAATAAAAAGTGCAAATAAAGGAAGTTATATTTATTAATAGCAGAAATAATTTGCATGAATGAATATGGTGCTAATTTGAATGTTGATGGAGTATGTAAGATAGTACGAAAAAATGTATTATGAAAGTAAATGGATCCGTTTTAAGATTGAACACAGTTGAACAAATACAAGAAATAATTAAAGTATGTATAGGCAATTCAATTTCTTTATGATTTAATATTTTAAAAACTGAATTGTATATATATATATATATATATATATATATATATTGAAATGGGCCTAAAATTTTACTTCCCTTTTTTATATATATATAATTCAATATACGGATATATGAGAATTAAATCCCAGCAAGTAATGAATATTTTTTTTATATGAATAACCTCACTGAGTATCTCTGGAATGAATATCTTAACTAATGATTATCAGAATGAGTATTGAGCTATATTTTTGACCATCATTCCCAGGAAAAATGTACAAGTACAGAGAGTCTATTCCTTGCCAATATAGACATTATTTATTTATTTAAAGCTTATCTGCCAAACTTCAAATTAAGGCACCATCTCTAAAATGAGAAACATCTGTAGGCCACATTCAAATACCTCTATAACAATTTTAATGTTATTCCCCTTATACATCACTATGATATAAAAAAGTGGCAAGGCATCACACAATATGTGGAATAGTTATGTTCAACTTGGTTTAAAATGAGAAAGAAAGAAATGGACAATTAGATTTAAAAATAATAAAAATAAAATAAAATAAAAATGCATTTACAATATTTACACTCCTTAAATGATACTTAATGATAAAAAAAATCACATAACAATATATATATATATATATACACCTGGGTCTCATTTTATGCAATAGATAGGTTCCTCAGAAAACACGTGCAAATGAAATTGTGCAAAAATAGACGTAACTCACATTGAAAAAGGGGGGATGCGGTCTATGATTTTTCAAAATTCACATAAAAGCAAAGCACCAATGTAAAATTACTTTAAACTTCACGCAAAAAAAAAATAGGAAAATAAAATATGACTAATAAAAGATTTCAAATTTGAAAAAAATTGATACAAGACAAACTTTTTTTAACTATAATATTTAATTTTATTCAAAATAATATATTTTTATATATAATTTACAGTACAGTAATTTACATTTTTATACACATTTTAATTATTATTGCTATTTGCCAAAAAACACGTTCATTTGCAAACTGGTAAAAAATAAAATTCTTCACAAGAGGAAATACAACTAGCGCCAACATCATACTCATTTTGTGTCAATAGTTTTCTGGTGATACCGTAATTAGTAATTAATCTTTGAGATGATGATTTTATTAATTGTTTATGAAACTAACAACTAAAAATTAAATTATTTTTTTCTCTTTATTTTTTTAATTTTCAATTCCATTTAAAAATTGAATTTCACTTCACATTAATTTCAAGTCACTGTAAGTAATTTTTAAATTGTTAATTACAATTAAAAATCAGATTTTAATTTTTAATTGTCAAATTAAATTATGCCCACTGCTATTACTCACCTTTTAAAAATAAACTTGTGGACACTAAATGATTAATAATTGATTACGTTCTTTTTTAAAAAGCCAAAACAGAATGTGATTTAAAATGCAAAATTAACACGCACAATGTTTGAACAAATTTACATTATAATCTTGTAAAATTTAATGTGTGTATACATAGAATGTGGAAATCATGATTTTAATTTCATTATTCCATAACATATTACTATTATAAAGCACTAAAAATATTGAAATTACTAAGATGAAAGTCAAATTCCAATAATGTGCTATTACCTTCAATATAACGCAAGTGCACAAAATTTATTATTTAAAGTAATAGCACATTATCGGAGTTCGACTTCCGGTGAAACATATGAATCGCGTAACTTCAAAATCGTGTTAAATAAGTTCACATAAAAAGAAACCCAGGTGTATATATATTAGTCATGTATGTTTGTCCATATATCAAAGAAAATTCCATTTAATTAAACTGGATTCAACATATGATCTCTGATATGTTTACATTCCATATAAAATGAATCATATAATTAGTATTATTTAATTATAGCTTTAATATATTATGTAAATAATGATTAACAAATATATAAATCAATGATTAAACAGACATTTATAAGTTATAATAAATATTAAATACATATTTAAACAAATGTTAAAAATACTCTGAGAGAATTAATAGTAATTTTAATATTTGCTACAAATATTTTTATAAAGACTTTATTTTAAATAAAAATGTATTTACCACTTCATCAGAATTTTTATTTTATTCTTTAATCTGTTCAAAATAGGTTCAAATCATTTTTTAAAATATATCTGTAAGCTAGTTTTTATTGGAAACGTTTAAAGTTTTATTTGATACTCTTTTCTTGAATTATTCTGTGGATAGAGTAATGTTATGATTGAATAATGCATTCATTCTAAATAAGCTGATAAAAATATGAAAAAAAAAACAAGTTCTGACAGTTACAGATCTTCAATGCATATGGGAATAAAACACTATTAAATATGGTATCTCTAGGAGACTATAGTGTACTAATAATATTTTATCCCAATAGTGTGATTTTTGACTATTGTAACATTTTATACATTAGTGGTAATTAAATGGTTTACAAATTTCTTGCATCTTATTGTACTGGTCGAAATTGTATGTTAACTGAACATAATTCATGGCTTGGGTAAAAGTATCTTGAATCCAACCATATATGAGATCAAAGATAATGAATACTTATGGATTCTGCCATGTTCACCCATTCTCTAAATCTTCCAACTAATTAACAACATTTTCAAGGTAAGCAATAAATCTTTTTACACTCCAGCCCACTTGCATTAACAGTGGAGCATGTGCCTCAACTAATTCTAATGTCTAACTCTAATATTGATTCTAATTATAACTATTCATTTACATTAATCTAGGAAAGGAATGTATGTGACCTTGAGTCATCAGATAGCAGCACAATAATAAATAGAAATGTTAATTTTAGAATAAAAAGAATGGAGACGAACCACAGGTAGCTTAAATTCATATATATTTTTAATAAAACATTTGTATAATCTTTCTAATGTCTCTCTGTTTTATTTCATAATTTTTTTAACATAAATTTCGATCATGTGCTTAATTATGCCTCACGTAAGGGAGTAGTATAGTTCAGATACCAATTTAACAACTGAAACGGTTAGAGTTTTATGGTAGATGCCCACTCAAGTCTGAGATATACAAGACAAATATTTTATATAACCGTATTTTAAATATAGCTTTATTATAAAGTGAAATTATTTTAAGAGAGAAATAATTCAATCATATTTTAGGAATTGGCTTCAAAGATAGTGACATGTTTAAAATATAAATAGATTGCAATATTCACAAAATAAACATTTTACGATTGTAAAACAAATAAATTAATCAGATCGTAGACAATCCGCCATGATGTGCTCAGAACAAAAATAATTGGACAGACCCAGCATTTGATATTACACCACCAGACAGACTCAATTCGCCTGCCCTGTTCCAATGAGACTATGAATAAAGAAAGAATAGTCTGTGCCATTGGCAACCCTCAAGATGTTTCAGGGAAAAGATGGGAATTGCCAAGGCTAGCTAAGCTCAGTTTTTCCCGGTTCTTTCCATTTTTGTCTTTCAGATTCTGATAAAAATTTTTATAACCAGTGAAATTATCATGTGGTCTGATTCTGAATTAGCAATCACAAAAAACAAAAGACAAGTGATCAAGCAAAATGCCAGCAAGGTAAAATACAAGCACTGGAAAAATACATTTTTTGAATTTAATATAAAAATTTACTGAGCTATTAAAGACTACATAAATGTTATATGGATTGAACAAGATCAGATCAACATAAAATAAATAAGCATTAAATACTATTATGAATGTCATTTTCTGGGCAGCACATCTCTCCCTTCAAAATGAAATCCCACTATTAGTTAAATTAAAACTTTTATTGCTTTTTTTTACACTTTTGGAAAAAGAAAACATTCTAAAAACACCTTCCTTTCATTTTTATAACATGACAAAATATAACTAAATAAAATATCATACTTGTCCTAGCATCTCCCAAAAACTAAACTGTGTATGCATAAATATTTCAAAATATATAAAGTAATGTAAAATTATTTCATCTGGAAAAAAAGGTTGCTCCAAGTATTAATCATTCAGAGCTAGAGAGTGACTCATTTAGTTACCAACAAACATTGGTCGGGAAACAGGAAGCAAAATATTTTATTATATAAAATTTTTGCCAAGATGGAACAAATTGGAATATAGTGATTTAATTTTAAATAAACCCTTTATCAGTCTTAAACAAAACAATTCATAAGTAAATAATAATAATAATAATAATAATAATAATAATAATAATAATAATAATAATAATAATAATAATAATAATAATAATAATAATAATAATAATAATTTTTGAACCCCTTTAAGAGAAAGTTTAGCATTAAGAGACATAATTTTAAGACAGATAGAATGAGATCAAAGACATTAGATTTAAAGTGATATCAAGTAAAATTTACAGAATTTTAGTTAAGCAATTACATTAAATTAAAGAGGATTGTCATAAGAAGACACTAAAGGTTGCAAAATTACATTATCAGGTCAACTGGAGTTTTTAACAATAAATTAGAAATAAACAACTTGAGAATATATTACTAAATTATTCTGAGTCCTTATGGAGATTTGGATTCCACAATGGAATAGAAATTTCCACACAGGCATAGCTTGCTATGAATTTTAATTTGAGAGTTCAACAGTTCAGCAGTCCAAAAATTACACATTTTGATGAAGTTCTCCAGATTATGTTATTTAGTGATAATATTTGAAACAGCAGGAGATGGGAAGGCTAAAAAGCCATTTACTTTTATGACCATGCTTCTAAACATTTATATTTAATGAAAATTTAACTGGCATTGATTCACCAGGCACTCACTGGTGAAAACTATGACTGTCTGACCTCTATTGTTCTCATAGCCTATTTATATCCCATTTTAACTACTGTTGAGAAATTCCCTATTTCATTTGCCCAATGCTAAGTGGATGTTTTGAAATTCTGATGACCACAATTATTGATCTAAAGTATTTTGCATTGTATTCTTGAGATCCACTTTCTCGATAAACCCAATGATTTTATTGTTTCAAAACTATTTTTATTTTAATATAGATTTGAAGAATTCATGTTTCAAATATCTTTTTCATTTTAATTTTACTTTAATTAGAAAATTCCATTACCATTTCGTAAATGAATTTTCTTTTGTTTGACATATGGAATGTTAGCAGGGTTTATCATGAAAGTAAATCTCCAGATAATATACTAAAAATAGCATACTAAAATTTATTCATTGATTTTTATAAAAGTTTCCAT
>JAQFVV010014688.1:0-29674 GCA_028023455.1 Epiperipatus broadwayi
GATGAAGATTGCTGGGATAATCGAAAGTGCTCCTAAGTGGATAAAATTTTTTTTAATTATTTAGTTACTGTATTTACACATATTCAGTTATATAATTATATATATAGTTATACAATTAACTTTTGTTATTTTTATTATATAATTCTCTTATAAATATTATACTGCTTTATATGTAAACATTATGCTAAGTTTTTCCAATTTGTAATAACTATAAATATACCTATACATATATTCCTATGTAACCTAACCATTTTTTTATAACCCATAATTCATTTATAAATAATTTTCTCTTTATATATTTACCTCTATATATCTTATTTAAGAATTATATTTATACCAATCTCATTCTAATCCCAGAATCCCTTTTAAATTTTTGTTTTATCTTTCTTATTAGTATTGTTTTTTATTTTTCTTTTCTAAATATTCTCTGTATGTAACATTATTTCTATTGAATTTTGTATAAATTTGTGTCATGTTTCCTTCATATGTATTGGTGATTTATTATCTGACATATCTTGTTTTAATCTTGTTTTTTTTTTTAGAATTTTTTGTTTTTCCCACATATTTGTTATCAATCCCATTATCTAAACATTGTTTTCATTTTATCACATATACTCCACTAATTATTTCTTTATTATCTTTATTATATCCTATGTATTTGTTATCCATTAAATTTAATAGGTTTTCTCTTTTTTTATTAACTATTTTTGTATTAATTATTCTTTTGCATTTTTTATTAATCTTCTTTATAATTTTATTAAACTTATTCACTATAATATTATTATTTTTTTAGTTCTATATATCTATTTCCATCTTTTTTTTCTTTACTCTTTTCATTTTTATTTATCTTATATTCTATTTTTTCAATACTCGTTTTAATTATATGTACAGGGAAATGACTGTTTTAACTCATTGATTATTAAATCTTTTTGTTTAATATAGTCTTCTTCTTTTTTGAGCAATACTTTGCAGCTCTGTATATTCTTGAATATATATAACTAATTTTATATTTTCTTCTAACATTGGAAAACTACTTGTTATTTTGTTATCAATATTGTTCTTATAAATATTTGTTTGAATATACTACTTTTTATCTATCAATTTCGTTTGAAATAGTATGTCCAGATATGTAATTTCATTATTATTTTCTTTTCAACTATAAACTTTATATTCTCTTTCATCTTATTGATATCATTAATAAACCAGTTTATTTGTCTTTGTCTTTTATTAAAAATCATCAAATAATCATCTACATAGCTGTTAAAAACAAAGGAGCATTTTTATTTTCTGTTATATCTTTATTAAACTCATTCATATAAATATTGCTTAAAATTGCACTTAGAGCTCCTCCCATTAATAATCCTTCTCTTTGCTTATAAAATTCGCTATTATATTCAAAAATTACACCCTTACAAGATAATTTCATTAAATCTACCAATATATGAACAGGTCATTTTACTCTTTTATTTTTATCCTTAAAATACTTTTCTGCAGTTAAATTTATTGCTTTTTCTACATTTAAATTAGTATACATTGATATAATGTCCATTTTTAAAAATTTTAAATTTCTGTATTCATATTTTTTAAATATGTCATTAAATTGGTTTATTAGAATTTTATTACTTTTAATGCTGGAATTTTCATACTCATTAGCATATTTTTTAAAAATTTCACTCATGACCATTTTGAAACTTTTTCTAAGTAAGATCCCTTACAATCAATAATTGGCCTTAGTGGTACATTTTCTTTGTTATGGTATTATTTATATAGTTATGTATTTTATTTTATTTATTATCGCATAGCTCTGAAGAAGATTGTAAGACAGTTGAAATGCAAGATGTTTGTATATATATATACAATAGAGGATTTTGCTAAAAAGTGTTCAAAGTAGTTTGGATAAATTGTATTTATAAGATATTAGAGCAAAATAAAGGAAAGAGTGATTTTGGTAAAATTTCTGAATGTAAAATGATTAAAAAAAATTTGTTTTATTAATTATTAAAAATTCAACTAATAGGTTATTATTAAATAAATTTATTTTATTGAGAACTTAAAAATATAATTAAAAATTATTTTTGTTTAATAATTTTGATGTTATAAATTATGTATAGGTTAAATAAATAATTGTGTATTTTATTTATTAAAACAGGCAAAACTCACTATATATATTTGGCCACACACAGCAAGCTAGAGTAATCAATGGATGCCAGAAGGCTTGTGCATAAAATCCCCATCTAGTGCCTACTCATCCAATATCCCCAGACTAGTTTCTGGCTTATGGCCTTCATCAGTGAGGAGCCTTGGATCTGAGAGCACTGCATCTAGATCTTAGGATCTAATGCAACCCTCCAGCAACCACATTTTATCTCCATTTAACTACAAAACCATGAGTCTTAAATTGAAAACACCTTAATGTTTCCAATCTAATCCCATTAGCTTATATAGTCATGCACTAGATCCTAAGATCTAGATGCAGAGCTCTCAGATCCAAGGCTCCTCACTGATGAAGGCCATAAGCCAGAAACTAGTCTGGGGATATTGGATGAGTAGGCACTAGATGGGAATTTTATGCACAAGCCTTCTGGCATCCATTGATTACTCAAACTTGCTGTGTGTGGCAAAATATACATAGTGAGTTTTGCGTATTTTAACAACAGTTATACACAAGCATAAGAGTAGATGGGCATGTGATGTTTATTTTATTTATACAACAACAATCTCAATTAAGGTATAACATTAAAATTTTTAATATTTAAGTTTATTTTAAAATGATGTTTAAATAATTCACACTTTTGAAAATTGTCAGTAGTTCAGGTTCATCTGATATAAACTATTAACGATAGTAACAAGGCAAATTTTACCCATAAAATTTTGGAAAACACGAAAATGTGGTTAGCTATAGCACCCCTGTCTCTTTGTATAAAACAACATTTTGGTATTGGTAGGAAACATATCTGCAATAATAATAAAAGATGAAACTATTTTCTGGTTGATTTCATCTTTATTAATTTGACATCTTCTAATAACTTTCTCAACTTTCACTATGAAAACTCGAATATTTTATGAATATATCCCTCTAATTTTTCATCTATTTTCTCTTTCAATCTATAACTTTCTCATTCACAGCAAATTTTTCATTTAATTCTTCAATTTTTTTCTCTAAATCTCCCTTGATAAACTTAATGGCTTGTTGATTTTCAACCATATCTTTATTTTTAAATTCTAACTTTTCATTTAAAGATTTATTATTTTCTTCTAACTTCTATAACCTTTTATTAGTTTCATCTAGCTTTTCATTAAACGATTCATTCAGAGATTTATTAAAAGATTTATTATTTTCTTCTAGCTTTTCATTTAAAGATTTATTCATTTGCATTATCAATGCACATAAATCATCTAAATTTTTATTTTTTTCAACATTAACAATTTTATTTTCACCTTCTACCTTAAGAGGAAGACTTTCTCCAATCCATTCATCTTTTGCAAGATTAATTTTTTTTCTTCCATCTTTACTTTCACTCCAGCATCTCCTTAAGATCTTGTTCTTGAACAGAACAAATATTTTCTTGTTCCTCTTGATTTTCAATTCCACTCATCTTAAATTCCTTTTTTCAAATTAAATCATTATATTAATTTTTTAAATGTGAATAAATTCAATTTTATAAAAAAATATCTACCAGACTATTTTCAATACTCAATAATTCCCTAAAATAACCTATTAAATCAATTATATTCCTCTTCTATCATATTTATTGTTAAATTCTGCAAACACCATTTGCTATTATTTATTTACAATAATAATATTAATATTCATAGAGCGAAGTTGAATATTTTCTTTTTCCACCATCATCAAGACAACTATCACATTAATTGACAATGTATAAACTATACCTATATATTTTTTTAGATTTATCCAATAATCACATAGCAATATTACACTGTCCTTTAATTAATATTTGATCAAGGATCAAATTCTCAATTCAAACAATTATATTTAATAATTTAAGTAACACATTAGGCATTTTTCTATTTAAATAAATCATTATAATCAATGATTAGTTCACTAATCAAGTCATGCATATGGATACCAAAAGAGTGTATGTCACTTCTCCTTATTAAGTATCTAAATATTCCCATGACTAATAACAATATTTAAATAAATATGTATATATTTAAGGCTATAACCTTAATACTATGTGTCTTGAGGGTTCAATTTGCCACTAGAGGGACTTCTGCAAATCTTCACACAAGATTATGACTTTATAAAGATAAGAGCAGCCACTCTTATCTTTAACCTACTTTCTAATTATATAGGCGAATCTAAAGCATTTTGATTTGAGAGTGTGAAACTGTTAAACTCTTCACTAATTAAGTCCACAATTTCTATTAAACACATACATTCACAAAATCTTCTGAAATACAATGAGTTAATGTTGAGATCTTGTAATCAGAAATATTTTGAAATAAATTAATATTTACAACTTTAAATAAATATAATAAAACATCTATAATTATTAAATTTAAGTTAACCTAATTAATACATTATCATTTTATTGTATATTGATCTTTTATTATTATTACTTTTATAGGATTATAATTAAGTAATAATCATAATAATAATATTATACTAAAGAGGTCTCAGGATTATCATTGATTTTTAATTAGGTATTTATTTTACCTATAAGATATCAAGAAGGATAGGTAGTTTCTTAATGAAGAAAAAACTTATATCCTTAATATATAATTAAAATTATATTACTACTTTATATTTATGCTCTCTACTATTTAATAATAAATAACTATTGTTATCTAAATTGTAATCACAATTAATGACTCTAAATAATCACTAATTCATACCCTGATAGGTGAGCAACTCCTGAAGAAGAGTGGACAATAATACTACCCGAAATGTTGTGTAAATACTAACCTGCATTGTCTAATTATGTGTTATTACTAACAAGTTGTTTGATTTTGAAAAGTTTAAATAAGGTTTAAAATTTCTATACATTTAACATTTACTCATAGATGATGGAAATAGTCCAACATATCACTCTAATAATATACCATCATCACAAACTTTCAGACAAAAAAATAAGAGTGTAGAATCCTCTTCAATCGAGTGTTTTATATCTGCATCATTTCATTAATCATACACATACTTATAACCCAAGGTTAGATTATTTAAAAAAGAACAGTTAATAATATTTGTAATTAGTTTTTAGAGAACTTTTGATATTATAATTATTGTTCGCTAATATTTTGTTGATTATTTTTATACATAATTGTTATTAATAATAAAATAGTTGTTATATTTATAATACAATTGTTTGTCATTACTAAAAGCATCATCTTATGCATATTATTGAAATCGAAAAGGTTATACTTCCACTTTTTTTGTTACTTCTGTTTATTAAATCCAATTGCACCATTTATATAAAATTCAGTAAGGTGTGATAGAGTACAACAAAATCTCTTTGATATCTTAATCATACCTGGGATAAGTTAATTATAATTATTAATTATATCTTTCATTAAATAAATAACTTAATCACATTTACTTTAAAACCCTGAAAATTAATTGATTTTAACTTTATCTTAATCTGGAAATGAGAGAATTAATTACTAGCGATATTTGAATAAACACACTTGTTTATCTTAGAGTAAATCTTTATACATTACACATTGCAGTATAGTTTATGCACATAAGAATATATTAATAATTATCATATCATGATTTTATTAGAGATATAAAAGAAATATACATTCATTTTAGTTTACTTTCCATAAAGGTCCATCCAATCTCAAATGTATTCTACACAAACATACTTGTCACAACCCAGCATCTTTTGTTCCTGGCTGACTGCAATCTGAGCTTTGGGTTACAATATATATATATATATATTGTGACAGTCAGATGATGTATGTTGGTTTAACCCAGTTCGAATACTAGGCAAAAGTACCTCGAGGCCACCCATATGCGAGATATTAAATCAAGAATACTATGACCTCTGCCCTATTCACCTATTCTAGAGGCTAATTACGAACCAACGACATTATCTGAGACATGCATAGATTACTTTCTTACCAGGCCCAGGCTTAGCTTCAGAGAGAGACATGGACAGGGACACTTACGGGACTAAATTTTGCATGCCTGGATCATTGGAAAAGTAACATAAAGCATTAGAATAAAATTAGCAAACTCAAGCTTGTTAGTTACATAAGATATTTAATTAATGACTTTAAAATATTAATAATGATTTAATGGCCTCTACTATTCCCCTAAATTAATGAAAAGCTAATTAGACAATAAAAACAGATTAAACGATATAATATTTTTGCGGTCTAAATCTTTTCTTCCCAATTTTAATAAAATTGTCAACTCGAATCTCCTCGATAAAGTACAATAATAAAAATCTTTCGCAAAGCATTTTCTAATTGCTTTGCACTAAAAACAGAGTTTAAAAATTATTTAAGACGTATATAGCTAAATCAGATATATGTAATAAGCTACTGGTGGACAAAAGAGGCGTTATTGAGGAGATCAAGTTGGCAAACAAAGGAAACTTACTCATATGGAATTTAGAAACATAAATAAAACTGGAAAGAGATTTTAAATAAAAAATTAACTTTTAAACTTAACCACAATGGAATACAAAATATTTATACATGTTAGTAATGAAGAATAGCAAAGGAAAAAGGGTTAAATATAAATAGATAGATGATCACACAATATATATCTAAGACTAGTCTAATAAAAATGGTTATATTACAAATATCATTACATAAAACAATTCAAAATATAATTCAATTAAGCAATTAAGAAAGGTATGAACAAAAAGGGTAGCATAATAAATAGTTCATGAGGAGAGATATTATTACCGTCCTGGTTCCTTGGTCATGTTCCCCCGAAGAGCATAGTTTGATTCGTCCATCAACAGGTATTTGCCCGGACAAGGAAAGTGGAAATAAGTAGCATGCTTTTACGAAAATTCCTACAGACACGGCACAGAGTTCAGATTACTATTAGGTGGATACTATGGCATTTTTATGGTATTTAGGGCCTCGACGGCAGGCAAAGCTTCGCCTAACCACCTAGCATGGTAGAATCCATCAAATTCATATGATTTTTAGCTTGTAGCATGTTCAAACTTTTCCGTGATTTCGAAGACAACAGTTGAATAACTTTTGGAGCAAAATGGAAATGAGAAGCAAAATCTGGGAGATTCAAAGCACAGGAAAAATCTGCATGAATTCTCTACAGAGAAATCTCAGCAAGCACAAGAAAAAGCCTCCAGAGAAATCTGAATGCAATCTTCAAAAAGAAAATCTGAATGCCAAGTCTTTTGTTCTCTCTCCTATTTATATGTTTTTTGTAAGCTACCTTCTATTGTTTGCCTATGATCTTAGATCTTGATAATCCCCCCCCCCCCCATGCTCTTTTGTTTCAAGGTAACATTTTCTAAAAATAACTTTTACTTTTTTATTCTAAATTTCTTTCTTTAAACTTTGAATTTTATTAATTAAAAAAGAAAGAGAAGGCCATCTTTAATTTGCATTGAATGGGCTAGGCTAATTAATTAAAAATACACATTCCTTTAGAAAATGTTGGTGGCTTATCTCAAAATAAAATCATGCGCCATATTTTACAAGATTTAAAAAGAAAAATATATTATTTCTTTTAATAAAATAAGCATTTTATTTCAGCAGAATTTTGCATTAACTTATATATATATATACGCTTAACGTATATATATATAATATGTTTGACTAATAGGTTTTACAAGTAATTTTTATTAGCAGAAATTAAATCTTGAAATGGAATTTATTTAAAACAAAATATTTAAATGCAATAAAAATTTAATAAACATAATTAATTTTAGCTTTAATGTAAAATCCTGCTGATATTGTTGAACTATAAACTTAATTCAGGCCTACAATACTAATTAAGTTTATAGGAGGCTGTGAAGCATGGATCGTACTTCAGATCCATTGCTTCAATATATATATCAAAATATTAATATATAACAAACTAACCAAAGGAAATACATATAAAAACAAAAAAAGACTTATAAATCCAATAAATAATATTATATTTCAACCAGAGGACTGGTTTTCATCAGAAAGAAAAAAAAATACACAGCAAAATGGCGATAATCAAAAATTACACATTTGGTAAAAGATTAAAAGATTAAAAATTTAACAAAATCCCCCCTGATTGGTCACAAAATCTAACACAGAATATCTACCCAATCAATGACAAAATTCAAAAAAGAACTACATTCCCTCCTAATCAAGCTTAAATTCTATTTAAATTAAAATAAATAAAAAAAAAAAAATTAAAATATACATATGTGCATACATAGAAAAATTAGACTATGCTCACATACAAAAATAGCTGTGCTCACAGTAATATTCATTAAAAACTAAAATACTTATACATTTTAATCAAAAATTATAGTTAGTGCAAAGTACAATAATTTATAATAACTAATTATTTATCTATAAATCAATTAAACACAGATATTAAACATCCATATAACCAATCTTTACATAAAAAACCTCATATAAGAAAATTTTCACATAAAAAACTCACATATAGAAATCATTTAGGAGACCAGGTAACCCAGAGATGTAATAGTTCCAGTGTTCAAATTCAATCCATGTGGTTCTAAGGGCTTGAATTTAAAAATAAAAAAACTCTCCTTTTGTTTCCTCTCCCTTGTAGAAGAAAAACCTTCCTGAAGAATCACTACTTTTAAATCATCAATTGAATGATTTGGTAAGTTAAAATGTTTTGAAACCGGTCTATCTTTATTCTTATGCAAAATGTCAAATCTATGATTTGTCATTCTGACATGTAAACTATTTGCTGACTCACCTATATACTGGTTTAAACATCTACTACACTCTATCAAATATATCAATTATTAACACTTTTACATGTAACATAATTAGGAATATACCATTTAAAATTACGATTCTTAGTACTAAAGACCACTTTTGTCACAACAATATGTTTACATATAAAACATCTTTTATCCTCACATGGAGAACATCCTTTTTCCTGTACAGAACTACTACTAAAATTTGTTTTGACAAGTATATCTCTAAGTGATCTATGTTTTCGATATACAACCTTACGTGGATCAGAAAAAATAGATTTTAAATAATCTGTGGACTGTAATATGTTAAAATGTTTCGCCAATATCCGGTTAATATTAGGTAAATCTCTATTAAAAGTAAGAACCAATGGTGGAACATCTAATTGTTTTTTACTCTTTTCAGATAAAAAAAGTTTCTTTCTATCAATTAAAGAAGATCTCCTTACTGCATTATCCAACAATGTCTTAGGATACTTCATATTTATTACTGACTAAAGAGAGTAAGACTTTATTGTCACTTAGCCACGTGGCGTTCATAGGCGATTCATTGCTAAAATTTGTACATAATTTTTTTCCAAAATTTAATACTCAAGATGGTGTACAAATTAGTTATAGACGAGGAGCTTCTATTCTGGACAGTATTGATCTTTTTAACAGGTTAATTAATAAGCATAACATTAAGTTTTTGTTCGTTCATCTTGGATCTAACAATATTTTTTCATTTAGAAATAACGAATATGTGCAGATTTTGAAATTGATTCGACATATACGTACTTATTCACCGGAGATTACAATTATAATTTCTCAAGTTTTACCACAATTGCAGAATAAATATTACCCAATGGATCGGATTAAATTGAGAATTATTAATGAAAAAATTTTTGCATTTAATAGACATTGTCATTTTTTAAGTTATACGCATCATAATGTATTTTTCTTACAGCATACAGATTTTATAAAAAGAGAGAATCTTTTTAGATTTTTAGCCCGTGATGGCCGTCATTTGAACATGTATGGAGCTAGATGTTTAGCGGACGGTTTTAAATACATAATGTCATTGATGGAATGTAACAGAGTTTATAATGTAAATTCAGTGTTGAGTGCGAGGGAATATAGTTTTGCTAATGTTGGAACTCAAATGGAAGATGTGTTGACATGTGAAATGGGGACGCAGACTGAGATATGTAATTGTCAGGAATCGCAAATTATTATACCGCGTGGTACTAATGGGATCCTAGTATATGCTGAACAATCTTGCTTGCCAGGGAACGTTTTGGAGGAATCATTACAGGATAGATCTCCAAAAGTTTTTAAAGAAGATCATACTCAATGTAAAGATGATTCTTTAGACCTTTCATTGAATGATATAATTTGTAACATTTCCAAACAGAAGAACTTTTTAACAATGACTATTTCTGATGTTCAACAGATTGATGGTTTTGCTGCTTCAGATCAACATATAGATGGTGGCAAAGGAGATCTGGGTAATTTAGAGGTGGGTGTAGTTAACCAAATAGATAATGGATTGATAATTGGCACTGATTTTAATACAATATCGAGCATAGATACAGAGTTGGATATTAATAGGGATTATTCTAGTAAACAACATTTACAAGGTCTAACATTAATTAATATAGGGGCAATCCCTAAACGTTTTTTTAGACGTCTAAATAATAAGCAGGTTATAAGTAATTGACAAACGTTACATAGTACATCGTTTCTTAAACTTAGGAAATTATATGATAAATTAGTTAGATATAGACAACATATTAGTAATTTTGCATATTTTATTAACAATAACATAATTCCTAAAGGCCTCAGAATAAAAATTATTGCTAACATAGACCAATTTCCTAGAGAACATGCAATTAAATGGGATAATACAATAAGAGAAGCATCTGTTGCATTAATACATATTTTGAAAGATGCATTTTTGGTAAGACTTAAATTAATTGAAAAAGAAATTATACATTTTGGTAGTTGTAATATAATGAATATAGATGAACAGAAGGAATTACAGGAATGGGTTTTTTTGAGAGAGAAGTTATTGGTGAAGAAATTTCATAATAAAATGTATCATTGGTTCAAAGTTATGGGTAATGAGCCAAGATTTGAATTAGTTACTAATCAGTCACAAACACTAATTAATTGTATGACTTCTGATAATTATACTGTGTCGGATATTTCTACATCGGATATGATTCCAATTGATACTGATCAATCATTTATATCATCTTCACATTCATTAGATTGTGCTGAAATGTTACCATCTGTTCTTAATAGTGATGCTGGTTTAGCATTGGTTCATAGAGTTACAGATTCTTCTGAATGCACTAACAATATTTTAGTTTCTGGAAATACAAATACTAATAAATCTAACTCAAATATTTATAGCAATGACTTTTTATGTTTAGCTAATAAGGAAAACAATGTGATTAATCTAACTAACATTAATCTTAGTGAGGCAGAAAGTTCACTGTTAAATAAAGGTTTATCTTTTTTCCCTACAGTTCAATCATTTTATCAAAAAAATGAATTTAAAATTCATCAGGATTTAGATAATTTTTCAAGAAGACTTAGATTAAGAGAATTTTTTGGAAACCAAGAATGTGATACTATTGGGAAATTACGATCTGATTGAACACCACCACATCAAAGGAATGTGTTATTAGATACGTACATTGATAATGTATATCAGGATATTATTAATGAAATTAGACTTAAACAACATAGTAAGTATAAGAGTAATTTAACATTGAAAGAGATGAATGCATTACGCAATTTAGTGAAAAGACAGGATATTATTATAAAACCAGCTGACAAAGGTGGATCAGTAGTGATTATGAATAAAGATGATTATGTTAAAAAAGCTCTGGAGCTTTTAGATGATAAAATTTTTTATGAGCCTATTTCACTAACCACTATTAATTCATTATTCAAGGGTATACTTTTTAGTTTAAAAGATATGAGAGCTAGGGGTCTTATAAATAATAATGTATATAACTTTTTAGTACCAACCAAAATTCATCCTAGTAGTTTTTATATTTTGCCAAAGATTCATAAACCTGGTTGTCCAGGCAGACCTATTGTAGCTAGTATTGGTAGTCCTACAGAAAATATTTCAGCATATGTTGATAATATTATTAAATTTATTCCACCATCATTTAATTCTTATGTTAAAGATACTACTCATTTTCTTTGTGTGTTAGAAAATATTAAATCTGAATTACCAGTTGATTGTTTTTTGGTTACTTTGGATATTGTATCATTATACACAAATATACCTCATGATGATGGAGTTGAGGCTATTAAATGTGCTTTACAAGATAGAGAGTATGATCATGGTTTTATTACTACTATGGTTGAATTAATATATTTGGTTTTAAGAAATAATTTTTTTACTTTTGATTCTAGATACTATTTACAGAAACAAGGTACTGCAATGGGTATAAAGATGGCACCAAGTTATGCGAATATTTTTATGTCAAAACTAGAGTCCTCTATACTTGATAATGCTAAGCTGAAACCTCACACTTGGCTTAGATATATAGATGACATTTTCATGATATGGCCACATAGTGAAGTTGAACTTCATAATTTTTTAAGTTATTTAAATAATTTTAATAAACATATTAATTTCAAAATGAATTTTTCAAAATCAATTGCTCATTTTCTTGATGTTGAAGTTATTTACACTAATAGAGTTCTTACTACTACTGTATATAGGAAACCAACTGATAATAACCACTATCTACATTTTTATAGTAACCATCCTAAACATTTAAAGGCTAATATTCCTTATAGTCAATTTTTAAGGATGAAGAGGATTTATAATGATGAGAAATTTCTTCAACAAAATAATAGTATTTTATATAATAGATTGCTCAATATGAGGTATCCTAAGACATTATTGGATAATGCAGTAAGGAGATCTTCTAAAGAAACTTCTTTTATCTGAAAAGAGTAAAAAACAATTAGATGTTCCACCATTGGTTCTTACTTTTAATAGAGATTTACCTAATATTAACCGGATATTGGTGAAACATTTTAACATATTACAGTCCACAGATTATTTAAAATCTATTATTTCTGATCCACCTAAGGTTGTATATCGAAAACATAAATCACTTAGAGATATACTTGTCAAAACAAATTTTATTAGTAGTTCTGTACAGGAAAAAGGATGTTCTCCATGTGAGGATAAAAGATGTTTTATATGTAAACATATTGTTGTGACAAAAGTGGTCTCTAGTACTAAGAATCGTAATTTTAAATGGTATATTCCTAATTATGTTACATGTAAAAGTGTTAATTTGATATATTTGATAGAGTGTAGTAGATGTTTAAACCAGTATATAGGTGAGTCAGCAAATAGTTTACATGTCAGAATGACAAATCATAGATTTGACATTTTGCATAAGAATAAAGATAGACCGGTTTCAAAACATTTTAACTTACCGAATCATTCAATTGATGATTTAAAAGTAGTGATTCTTCAGGAAGGTTTTTCTTCTACAAGGGAGAGGAAACAAAAGGAGAGTTTTTTTATTTTTAAATTCAAGACCTTAGAACCACATGGATTGAATTTGAATACTGGAACTATTACATCTCTGGGTTACCTGGTCTCCTAAATGATTTCTATATGTGAGTTTTTTATGTGAAAATTTTCTTATATGAGGTTTTTTATGTAAAGATTGGTTATATGGATGTGTAATATCTGTGTTTAATTGATTTATAGATAAATAATTAGTTATTATAAATTATTGTACTTTGCACTAACTATAATTTTTGATTAAAATGTATAAGTATTTTAGTTTTTAATGAATATTACTGTGAGCACAGCTATTTTTTGTATGTGAGCATAGTCTAATTTTTCTATGTATGCACATATGTATATTTTAATTTTTTATTTTTATTTTTATATTTATTTTAATTTAAATAGAATTTAAGCTTGATTAGGAGGGAATGTAGTTCTTTTTTGAATTTTGTCATTGATTGGGTAGATATTCTGTGTTAGATTTTGTGACCAATCAGGGGGGTTTTGGTAAATTTTTAATCTTTTAATCTTTTACCAAATGTGTAATTTTTGATTATCGCCATTTTACTGTGTATTTTTTTTTCTTTCTGATGAAAACCAGTCCTCTGGTTGAAATATAATATTATTTATTGGATTTATAAGTCTTTTTTTGTTTTTATATATATATATACCCTGACAATAGGACGATGATTCCTAGAAACCATGACAAGTCTCTAAATTAATCTATACGGTTATTTTATCTAGGTACAATTTGATACTCTAAATTATTTCTAAATTATATTTAATTTATAGTAGCAATTGTGAGACACGCTTATCCTATTAACAAGATTACATATCCTTTAACATTAAACAAACATCGAAGTATTTGTTCAATGGCATAAGAATACTAAGACACTCCTCCTTATTAAGTATCTAAATGTTTACACGACTAACAATAATACTTAAATAAACATATTAAAACATCGATAATTATTAGATTTAAGTTTTTTTATAGGATTATAATTAAGAATAGCCATAATAATAATATTATACTAAGGAGATCTCAGGATTATCGTTGATTTTTAATTAACTATTTATTTCACATATAAAATATCAAGAGGGATCGGTAGTTTCTTGACCTTATATCCTTAATCTATAATTAAAATTATATTACTACTTCATATTTATGTTCTTTATTATTTAATAATAAATAACTATTATTATCTAAATTGTAATCATAATTTATAACTCTAAATAATCACTAATTCATACTCTGCTTTTTTATACATACACATACTTTAATAAATTTGGAATATATTTTATCAATGATTTATGGGATCAAGGTAGTTTGCAGTAATTTAAAATCCCATTTAAGCAATATTTCCCCAAATAATTGTTATACAATATCTTATACTGAATTAATTTCTCCTCCAAATCTTAAACTGTATGTTTTGGTTAATGTGTATATTATAATTCGTACTTTTTAATGATGGTGCAGCGATGATGATTCCAACAAGAAAATACATCTAAATATATAATTTAACTTTTAAAGTATTAACTTTAATACAACTATTTACAAGATCTTTCAATAATTATTTTAAACTACTAAGTAACTTAATAAATAACAATATTAGTAACATTATATAATAATATAATACTGTAACATATACAAATACATTTTAATATTTCTATTCCCCTTAATTACGATGAGTTATTTAAAATTAAAAACTCCCTTCTCATACAATAGAGTGTTGTTGTTATATTTAACTTTATTTTTTATATAACAAAATTATGTATATTTATTAAACAATCAATCCCTTTTTTATGGATTTGATTTACACTTATTACCCCTTATAGATGATGCTGCAAAATATAAGAAGATTTTAAAATATGAATTATTGTTTTATTTCTTAACTAAAATAATCTTATTGTAATATGATGAACTTTTATATATTTATCTGTGTTTATATTTTATGATATTTTTCTATTTTTACTTTGCACTAAGATGATATTAATAGGATACTTATGAAATCATTAATTTGTTTTCTAATATCATACTCAATTTTCATGTGGTTTTATTATCAAACCCTATAATAAGATACCACAAATGACACTTTTTTCTGTACACTATCAAAGATGACATCTCATCTCCTCCTGAACTAACTTCAATTTTCAATTTATGATCCCATGCTAAATATTCATAGAACACTATTTGGTGCATCCTAAAATAAAAAAAATCCTTATTTTCATTTTATCTAATAACTCAGGTATTAACTTCCTATTTCCAATTCATACCTGTTTCATACATCTTTTATAAATAATAGCCTATAAAGAATTATAAACTAAAATTAGCTATGATTCTAATACAATTATGTTAAAACATTACTAGTTAAACATAAGATCAAACTCTAAATATCAATATTTATCATTTATCTAAAACCAGTTCAGTTTCTAAATATAATGATCTTCATATTTTTTTAAAAAATTTAGATCCTCTATTTTGTGATCAGGATTTGATAAGACCAATAAAACATCAGATGACTTCATCACAAGATCTCAGCTTACATATTGTTGTTTTAGTAACACACTTTTTCACTATCTTTATATCACTTATTGTAAGCTTTGTAGATTAACAGTAGATGCAGATGGTAGTGTTAAATAAAGTCCTATTCTGTGTTGTCATAGTTTGAAATTAGTCTGGGGGGGGGGGATATTGGATATGGGAGCATAAAATTTCTCATGACATCTATTATTACTTACAAAGTTTATAGTAAGGGGCATAGGAGAAGAACAAGCATTATATATAAAGCCTTATAAATAGAGCAACTAAGTCCTAATAAGATACTATAATAATAACTCACAAGTGAATGTTGGAGAACAATTTTAACAAACTTTTAAATAATGCCCACTTTTTCATACTAATGCTAATTTAATAACCAAAAGATAGCCACTTTTATGTAACTAACATATTTATATAATTATATGATTTTGTGTATATACATATATATTTGCTAATTAAATTGAAAGATAATAAAAAGGTACCAAATTTTCACAATAATTGATTCCAACTGTATATCAGTCTGTGTTATTCAAAATATAATAACTAATCAAATCATACATTTTCTAGTTATATCTCCAAAAAGAAATGATCCAATTAGTTCTTGTAATGACAGTCTACACCAGACATTGAGGTCTGGTATATTGATTTTACTTTCTGTATAAATGTGTGGATTTTCTGGAGCCCAATAGACACAACTATGTTGGTTCACTCTTCTATTCAAATTAAATTGTGATTCAGCAGATCAAAACATTTTTTACAAACATTTCATCTTATACTATGTGTTGGAATAATTCACAACACTCCAATCAAGGTCATAATTTATGTAATAATTTTGGGATGAAAACCTTCTTTCTGTTTTAAGACTATACCATATGTTGTTATGCTAATTCCAGTCCATATGCACCTTGTTTGATAGACTTCTGCAGTGAATGGGTAAACTGTTTCTTAAACCATAATAGAAGCAGCAGGACTTGTTACTGTGAAAGACTGCCCAGATTTTTCTTTGTGCACATCACACACAATACCATGCATCTCAAACTTATAATGAATGCATGCATTTGTAGGTGTTGAAGGATTTGGTGCATATTGTACTTGCACAATATTCTTGAATTTCAAATACCATATCAAATTGGTCCTGTACTTCTTGATCAATAACCATCTTTCTGCTAGTTTTTTTGGGTTTTCTTCTTGTCACATGGTACCACTAGTATTCATTTAATTAATGCCATCTCTGAGAAACATCATAGTGCACATTGTTACTGTAATTCAATCTCCAGAAAATACATATATAACATCTATTAAATGCGCGTCTATATTTTCACGTTCACAGTATATATAATTTTATGCATAATGCTACTAAGTCCAAATATACCACTATAATAACAATTCATAAATCAAACTTGGAGATATATGTTTCACCGGAACATCCCCATCAGTGATGACATGACATGTGATTAAATAGTTTTAAAAATGATTCTTCATTATTATACATTATAATTCATTTCATTATTGTTCAAAGTTTTTTTTAAAGTAATCTTAAAGCCAAAAATAAAATAGTTATTGCTGATTTCCAACATTGGTGCTTATCTTGTGTTATATTCATTTCAACAGCATTTGAATTTAAAGCATCTTTACACTGTGCACCAAATTTTAAAGACTATCTTTTTTTATTTGAATTTAAAACATCTTTACACCATGCACCAAATTTTAAAGACTACCTTTTTTTATGTAAAATTTCATTGTAATCATTGGATTTGAGATGATATATGTATCCAATGAAGCTATTTAGAATAAAATTAAATTTTACAAAAGGCTTTGTGTTATTTTTTCCAAACAATTGATTTTTTTTAAAAAAAAGTTTACTTATGTTTGCATTAGTATGTGTAAGACACTGTAACAGAGTATATAATTTAATATTTATTAAATTCAGTATCCTTTTAATATGTTAGCTTCATAAGTATAATACTTCAGCATTAAATAACATTTAAAAACTTCATTAGAAAACTAATAACATTTAAACAAATAAATAATGTGATTGTAAAATGTTAATGAATAATGTTATATGTAAGTGCTAGAAATGCCAGAGGTGAGATTTTATCTAGGGACATCTAGTATTCAGAGTTTATAAATCCATAATCCATCTAAGTACTAATGAGCTAACACTGTTTATCTAAAACATCAAACAATTTGACAGTTTTTGATGCTGATATTCTAACTAATCTATTACCAGTATTGCTAACAACATCACAAGCTATGAAGCTTTTCTAATACACAAGTAATAACGTATGAAATTATCATAAAAGTTGATTCTATAACACATACATTAGATAATATAAACACTTTATTTATACTTTTATCTATGGAAACATTAATTTTGACATATATATATAATTTATAAAAATGTTGCATAAAATCTAACTTTATAAATTATGATTTGCTTATTAAAGTGCTACATTATATTAAAACTACAGAAATATGATTTTACTTTAATTTTTTGTTTGGTTAAAAACAGCTTTTAAAATTGTTTGTTTGTTTGAAAATTTAAAAAAATATTTCACATTTATTAATAATACAATAAAGAATAAAATTTAAAATGTTTTATTTTACTGCATTCAGATCATATAAAAATTATTCACAACATTTTTATGAGTAAAAGATTTTAAAAATAATTTATTAAAACTACTATTTATTTATTTATTAAAATTTAATTTATAAAAATATAAAATAATTTTAATCTACTGATTCTAAAAGTGTCTTACTTTACTAAAATTACTTAAGTCAAATGGTTAGAAAGACTTGCTCTGAATAATAGTAGTGGTAGTAATAAAATAAATACTGGCAATAAGATATAATAGTAGTAGTAATTACTAAAACTAAAAATAGTTTTGGCATTTTATTTTATTTTAAAATAATTTCATGTATTATTAAATTCATTTTTGAGCTAAATTTTACAGCAATGTATATTAATAAAAACGAACATTGAAATTATATATTCAGTCAACCATTGGTGGCCTAGTGGTTAGCATAGCTGCCTTCCCAGTCTGGGGTTCATGTCCCGGTCAATGCATTTGACATATATAAAAAAACATTGAGATTATATATTTATGGAATTAAATTTCATCTTGTTAAGACTAACATGTTTTCAGTAATTAATTGTGCACATGAATTTTTCACATAAGTATACAATAAATATCTTTTTTAGTTATTTTATTTAATAAATGTCTTCAAATACTTTTGTATAAAGTAAATGGTTAAAGAAAAATGTCCATATAAATAAAGTATACTTGGAAGTTTTAGATTGGAAGATAAATAGTTAATTTTGTTTAACTTCTATAAATAGTTTAACATATGTTAAAATTTTTTTTTTGCTTAGAAACTGAAGTAAGATATTTATATGTTGGACTATTTTCATCATCTAATATAAATATTGAATGTCTTTAAAAAAATTTAACTTTATTTAAATACCCCAAATACATTAATTTGTTAATAATAGCACACAGACCATTATATAAACAACATTTCAAGAGATATTATTCACCCCTTTCCTTCAGATGTTGCTGGCCTGACTAGTGACAGTACTAGCATGGGAATCGAACCTGGACTCTTAGATTCTTGAATATTAAATTTTAAGGTAATATTCTAATGAATTGAGCCATCCTGTGTAGATGTATATTCTATGTGAAACTTGATATTGTTAATGATATGTGTACATCTAGTTGATCCCCCCCCATCTCCATATTGACCAAATCAGCCTTGAAACATTATATCATATAGTAAAACATATATTGTAAAATAAAAATTAGCTGATGATACTGTTTGTAAAAAGATATCTTATGCATCAATATCATTGTATTTGAAGGTATAACTTGAATTTTCCATTGCAAAAAATTGCTTTACAACATAAAACATAATTAACCATTGCATTCAAAACCCAAATATTTTTCTCACATAGAGTTAGCATTCAATATAAGACAATGATTATATATTTGTTATAATATAATGAAATATTAGACATTTTACATTATTATGTTCAAATGGAGAAGCCAAAAATTTATATAAAAGAATAGTTATAGTGATGATATGTTTACAAATATAAATCATACATGATGAGGATATTCCATGTAGAAAAACATGTTTAGCAATAATGTTGCTATTGTCATCCCTAAACTGAACTATTACCTGTAACATCTAATAATAGATTTATATGGATTGTATTTATTTAGAAATAAAAGGGGGTCATCTTTTATTTTTAACCCAGGGTCATATATAAAATTAAATTCAATCAGATACTTGGAAAAATCACATCTCTTATATTCTCTCTGTATATGTGTGTGTATTATATATTGTAACGGTCAGAATCGTCTATCTCGCTAACACACTGCATAATTCAAACCCCAGACACTAAACTGAATATTCTAGGAGGGGTTGCCTTCTAGATATACTAAGTTCGAATCTAAAGTCCAAATTTCACAGCGCCACCTATGTGATAACGCATCTGATGCTACAACTAGTATAACCTTTTACCGGTGCCTGGTGGTCAGGGAGAAACAAAAGACTCTATACTAAGATAAGTTTGGGTGGCTAATTAACGTCTATGGATTTATAAAAGAAATGCAGAAAATATATATATATAGACCGAGACAGTGATAGGAATCAAATAAAATAAGAGATAAAATTTAGTTTTAAATAATTTCACACAATTTATTTATATAAATATATATATATAAAACACCACTGTCTGCTTATATGAGACAGGGATGCGTATTAAATAATTGTTGGCATTTATATTTCAGTAATGACAAAAAGGTTTTAAAACAGAGTGATATATTCTATTCCTCGGGCTAATAGCGTTACGATAATGTGCTTGACAAGATAGGAACATGTGCGAGGTGCTTTGAGTAAATAGACAAGTTTAAGACAATATTTGAAATTAAATGTTCTAAAATATTTATTGATTTCGAGAATAGTAACGGACTAAAGCTTACTAAGCAAACGTGGGAATGGGATCAAAGCATTTATTTGAGAATAATAATAGATTTGTATTGGGAGGTCAGTATTGCTGATAGTGAATTTATAAAGTTGGAGGGTGTGACTCGTTTAAGTCACAGATGCTTTGTAAAATAAATATAAAATGAAACAATATTGAAGATCCGGAATAATTACGGAGGGCATCTCGCCGCTAACCCGTAGGAAAGTATTTTGACGAACAGCCGAAACTTAGCGACTGTGTGACGATTGCGTTTAATTCCCAGGGGTGTCATTTGTGAACACCCTCTGCCTGGAAACTTGCAATAAGTGAAAAGAACGGACTTTGCCGTGTAAAGAATCCTTGGAAAAATAAAACAAAGCGGTCTCAACAACCAATTCATGTACCAGCAATACGAGACTAGTGTATATAAAAACATACTAAATGGGTTTTACTTGGATTAAGAGAAATGCCCAATCAAATTCCCTGAAATTCATTTAAAAGGGTCCGCACATTCTTGACATCAATGATGAACTTTATAATTAAAGTAGAACACGGTAATTAAAATAAGAAAATGCATGCTTGCGGGTTTGAAAAGTAAGTATAGATTTATATATGCAATCATGCATTAAGGGACACATTTAATCATTGACTTCGCACATACTCTTATATTAGATTAAAATCAATAGCATGTAGATTTTAAACTATGTGATTATATTACATTAAAGAAAAGAATCGCCCTCGAACGAGTGATTTGCAAGACAATAAAATTGGAAAATTATAAATTTAAAATATGCCTTAATAGCGGCATCTTATTTTCAATAGAGGGAATAGTTCACTCGGTCAAAGACGATTCTGACACATTATCATAATAAAATAAAAGAAAGCTTTATAAATAGAAAATATTAACCCAAGGATAGAGAGCAAAATGTTGAGCATATTTAAACACACAAAATAAATACACAATGAAGTTGTGAAATATAAGAAAACAATGTTAAATAGCTATAGCATGTTAGTTAGGAATCACAAGAGCTCTTGGGTTAATTTAGGTTACCTCTGGAGAAGCATTTGCAGGTAGATGTTCGGCAGGTTTTATAATTCAGCAGCAAAATCTGGAATGTTCATATTTTGGCAGCGGCAGCAGCAGTTCCGGGATCCGTGTGATAATTTCTGATGGTATGGAGCAGCGGCTGGCTATTCCGAGGGGACATAGCCATCGTAAACGCCTCTACTCGGACATGTCAAGGTTAGCAAATTATTAGAATTTTAGAACAACTCAGAATTCTTTAGAAGCTTAGAATAACTCAGAAACCTTTTTACAACTCAGAATTCTTTAGAAGCTTAGAATGGAGAACAAAAGAAAAACATCCTTTTTATAGTAAAATTTAACAATAGACTTGCCCTGGAGCGTACAAAATTATTGGACTTATCTGCTGTAATTAAATCTATCCGAATGTCTAAAGGAATTCAACATTAATTAATTTCTTTTGTTAACTTCCCCGTCGACATTCGAATTACAAACTAGATTTAATTAAAATTACTGCTACTAATTAAAGAAAACTTAAGTGGACAGCTGCTGTTTTTAGATAAACTTATATAATTAAACTATTGTCCCTCATTTATTTTAACAGAAATATTTGGGATGATTTTTATTAAATAAAACGAAAATTATTTTATTTTAAATTGTAATATTTGAATCTATCTACTAAACGAATATTTACTAAATGAATTTTATTTTAAATCAAAATATATTACGACGGTAATATATTTGTAAATAGATCCAAACAAAATAACTAACAATTTATAATTTTGATATGTTTTAAAATGGATATCATAGTGTGTGCGCAATTACGACTTATATAACTTACTTTTTAATAAATGTAAATTATGTGAACAAATACATAATTCATAATATTTTATTTTATTTGGGAATAAGTTATATATATATAATACGAGCATTGTGCTCGTGGTTTAAAATTAGGCGGGATTTTCGGTATATAAGTGTATTGCAGACACACTACGATAGATTGGGGTTCAAACTAAGGTATGAGGGTAGGAAGTAGGTGAGAAAAGGTGAAACGAAGATCTGCAAAGCAGACCTTACTGTTTCACATTCCCTTAGTGACGGAACAAAAAAAATTGTTAAAAAAAAAGATCTTACAACAAGTGTCCACCTATGAAGCCTGCATAAAAAATTTACAAGATAACCCATAATGTACAGGATATAAATATAATGAAGAAACGAAACTGAATTATATACCCGGATCATATTAATAACTCTACCATCTAGCAAACATTTTTTTAATATCCCCCCCCCTTCTTCCAACAAAATTTTATTTAAAACTAATCATTTAACACTGTTTATATCCGATCTCCTTTTTATATTATTCTGTGACGTGTCCATTTTTTTTTTTTTTTTTTTTTTAAAAAAACTACTATAATCCTGGGTCTGGTGGGTAATACATGCCTTTATATTTTAATAAGTGCAGTCTCCGATTATCAGGTCTCTTTACCTTGTCTGGCGGTTCTTTAGCCCAGAGACTGAAATCCAGACTGGTTAAGAATTCGGCCACTTCCTTTACTTCATGCGGTTGATATATTTTTGCTATATCAGGTGAGATATTTTCCTTGTGTTTTTTATATACTTTGATATTGGTGGTAAGCTGGGTTTGAGGCCCTAGGTCTCATATATTATCTGCTGGGACTATCCTGTCTAAATATAGTTTGGGACCCTTTTTTATTTCATGAAATATTTTAATATTGATAAGTTTGGTTAGCTGGGTTGGATGTCCTATGTCTGGTGGATCATTTTCTGGAAGTACTCTTTCCAAATAAAGTTTAGGACATTTTTTTACTTCATGGAATATTTTAACATTGACAAGCTTGGTTAGCTGGGTTTGAGGTCTGGTGTCCTGGACATCATTTTTTTCATTTGCCAAATCATTGGACTCTAATTTCTGGTTCAGGGATTCATCTGTTAATGACCCTACCGAGTTCAGGTCTGTTTCATCTTTTCTTGGTTCAATGACCCTTTTATCGTTCTTCATGCAGCATTTTTCAAATGCAAGTTGGAGGGCTTCCTGTCCCTCTCTCACTTGTGGGGTTCAAACTAAGGTATGAGGGTAGGAAGTCGGTGAGAAAAGGTGAAACGAAGATCTGCAAAGCAGACCTTACTGTTTCAATATATATATATACACACACACACACATACACACACACACACACACACACACATATATATATATATATATATATATAAGCTGTAAATGTTTAGAGAAGTGAAGGAAGTTGCCAGCAGCTTACTCATTTAGTGATAACAATATTGTATTATTAAGCCACACAAGTTGGGTAAGCCAGGTTATTAGCTGTCATGTGGTGTAAAGGAGCATTAAGAACCATGTAGAAAGAGAATATCCATGTAAAGTTTATACGAGGAATGCAAACTTCAATGCTATGTGAAGTAAAAAGTAATTTTATTATATCCAGACATCCATTTAATCTTAACTAATGATGTTGAGTTCAAATTTAGCCAAACTATTATACGTTTTCTTATAATATGTGTATAAATATATTACATGTGCAAATAATCCATAAATTTACTTATATTTATTAAATTTTTTATGTAAACAACATCACGTGTCTTTTTATATATATTTTTTCTAAATATACATGAGTGTGTTTAAATGTGTTATGTAAAATCTAGTTGAATGCCATGGCTAAAATCTAATACTCTCTTATGCAAACATAATGCTCCTCTTTACCTAATATGTATAATCAAACAGTAAAATGTCACGGTTCAAATATATAGAAGATTAATAACCTATCCTGCATCCATAAATTATTAATACTAATTAAAAAAATATAAATTTCAGATTTAAAATAAAAATAATAAGATTTATTTTCAAACAAAAAAAAAGTATATACAAGTATGAATTATGAGTTTTTAACTTTCCTTATGCACTTGCAATTAGATAAAAACAAAAAAGCTGATCCTGAGGGAGTTTGTATATATCGCTTTCCAATAAACAGTTTTCAAGCTTTCCTTAACTTGCGCCTCCAAGCGCTTATATATAAGTATGAATTAAATAAATAGTTGCATTAAGTTTTATTATTATTATACAAAAAAAACAACAACAACATTTACTGGATTTTGCTTTTGTTAGAATAACTTAAAAAAATGTATGTGTGCGTATGCGCATTTCACATGTGTAATATAAAATCTGATTATCACATTTTAATTTTATTTTATACATTCAAAATTTTGTTGGTTTAAGTCCTTGATAAATTTAGATTGGGTCTATTCTAAATGCTGTTCTTGAAACATGTATAATACAATTCTAATCAAGTATATAAAACTATATCCTCGAGAAATCAAAATAAAATATGAATGGCACTTTCTAGCTCTTCTCATTTTTTCATATACTTTAAAGCATAAAAATCCTAATGATAATATTCAACGCTAATACTAAATATCTATATCTGTAACGAGTTTCTTACTTTGCCCTTGAATTACATTTTTTTCTTGGATTCATTTAATAAAAAGAAAGACAGCCACAGATTTATAAGACCATTTATTTCTTTGCATATTAAGTTCAATAAAAAAAAAATCCAATAAACCTTTTAAAACATAAATTCAAATAATCTATACAAAAATAAATAAATTGATAAATAATCGATTAAAAAAAAACTTACTTTCACACATTCATAATATCAATCCATGCAAATGTAATGTATGCATAATGATGTATACAACATTTATATAAATTTATCATATTATTTACCTATTCTTGGCAACCTCACTCTTTTTTGAATTTGAAAATTAAATATAATTTTTAGTTTTTTTTAGATATATATATATATATCAAATATATGCATAAAAATATATTAATAAGTTTTTATTTATTTAATTTTTTTTTTAAAAAAATTAAGCTAAGAAGTCCTTTGACTTAAGAATGACAGGTTGATTCAAGTTGCCGTTAAAAGCAAAAATGGTAAAGATAAGGTGGATATACAATTAGGTATGTCAACATATGCATGCCGAGCATAGCTGGATGTTTCTATTCCATAAACAGTTTACAGAGCTTTAGAATTTTATTTTAGTGAAAGTGTTGTTGCCCTTCTAAATTTATATATAAGCAAATCAATTATATACACAAATATATTGCCCACATGTGTATGAGTATTAAATGCAACATATTCTGAAGTTAAATTAGGACCAATCTTAACCTATTTTTAGCATGAATAAATAAAAATATTGATGCTTTATTTAAAATGAAAATATACTAAGTGGCAGCCAAAGGCAGATGATGCTAAGAAACTCTTAATTGCAAATCCAGGGTACTATTTGATGACAACTTTTTATTTATTTACTTATAACTGCAAATCACTTTCAAGTGAAAAAAGATTGCAAGAATTGGAAAAGGAACTGTCTAATATTAAATGTGATATTATTGGACTTTGTGAATGTTAATGAAAAGATGAAGAGACAATTACAAAGGCACAAACATTGGAAGTACAAATAGAGTATGATTCATTATACATAAAAAATGGAAAAACAATATTGTGGAGATTGATGATATATTGGATAGAGTGGCAATATTAGTTAATCAATTTAATAGCAGATATTAAATGCAAATAATAGAGGTTTATGCCCCAACAAGTTCTTATTATGATGAAGAAGTAGAGGATTTTTATATGGATGTACAAAAGAGTTGATCAGACCTAATAACATTTTAAAATTGTTATGAGAGACTATAATATTAGAATTTGTAAACAATTGAAAAATGAAAGTGCTTCAGGTAAATTTGGTTATGGTAATAGAAATGAGAGAACATAGTTTAATGAATCAGGTCCTGGTCTTGCATACTAATATACTTGATAGACCATCAGAGTGGGTGAAAAAGTGTATCTAAGATTTCTAAATATCTTGATCTCAATCATTGGAGGCAAGATGTTTACATATGAACATATATCAGATACCTCCACATGCACTCATCCTTCTTCTCCATCCCTAAATTCAATTTATCCCAGAATTTAGGCTGAAGGAGAATACACATAATATTTTACTTCAAAGAATGTTTATATTACAATCTTTATTGCATCAAGTATGTGATAAATATCTAAATGAATTAATTGCTATTATTTATAGTTCTGTGTTGAATAAATTGTATTAAGTGTGACTAAATGTGTTAAAAATAGGTTTTGAATCATATTTTTTGCATAGTTCATTATCTATCAACAGGGATTATTGCCCTTAAGTTAATTTAAGCTTTTCTTAATTCCTTTCTATAATTGGACTTAGATGTTTGTACATGATGTTGGATTGAGGATAACTACAATTATCTATATATTATAAAGAGATAGCAATTCTTCTAGTGCTTACAGATTTGACTATCAATGTGAATAAGTTTTTCTTTGGATAGCTTATACATTGACTAAATATATGTGTGTGTTTAAACATACTTACCTTGCTCCTTTTATGTGAGACTTAATGGGCTTAATTAGTGGTATTAGTTAAACAAGTAAGTATCTATTATTTTTCTAATGTAGTGACTCATTGAGTTAGTCAGTCTACAATTGAGATAGTCATGGTATGGTTCCATATTTTGTTTATAAACCCTTTCCTAAGTTATTTCCAGGGTTTTAATTTTTCAAGGTATTATCAAATGAAGTTTTAATCATGTTTATCAGCATTTTTTTTTCAAATGGAAAAAAAATTATTTCAATTTTTCATGATAGGGTTTCAATATTTTAGCATTATAAGTTCCTTTGAATCCATTTTCATTATCTACCCAGTATGCAATTGGTCTGTCACATTTACTGATGATAAATGAACCCTCATATGTATTGCAGAATTTATGGACCATAAATTCCTTTGGATTATAGTGTGTAAGATTTTGATGAACACTTTATCTCTAATTCTGAATTGGTAATTTGATTTTTTTAAATTTCTGCCTCATTTTGCTTATTTTTACTATTTGTGATATGCCTTCATTCAATAATTTTTTTTGATCTATCGGTAATTCTGTGAGCATAGGCATGGGTTTTTAAAATAGAATTGGGATGTGTTGACCCAATTGTAATCTGATGGGTACGAATCCATTGGATTTGTTTATGCTCCAATTAATGTAGTTGATTACATATTATGTATGCTTCACCCAACTTTTATGCTTATCTTCTAAGTAGATCTTGAACAAATGTCCAAGTTCCCACATTATGCATTCACATGGTTTTGACTGTGAATTTCTAATAGATGTTATTACATGTTTTATTTGATGTTTTTGTAGCCATTTGGTTCATTTTTTAGATAGGAAAGGAGTACCATGATCAATTAGTATCATCATTGGTTTCCTAATATTTCTAAAATGGAGGGTGCCTAATACTTTAATAGTATATTTAGTATTGGCTTAAGGTATTAGATAAGCTGACATGAATTTTGAAAAGAGGTCATAAACTACAAGTAAATATTTGGGCTTATTAAATGTGGGTAGTGGATCATAAAAATCCACAGCTAAAATATCATTTGGTCTTCCTGGAATAAGGTTTATTGAATTGATGTAATTTTTATTTACTGGTGTGGTTTTTAAGCATATGTGACAACTTTGAATTTCTTTCAAGGTGTCTTTGTACATTCTAGGCCAGTAAAATCAATTTTCTAATGTTTTTTCAGTTTTATGGGCTCCATAATACCCATATAAACAATGTACATATTGTATAAGTGGTTTTTTTAATCTTTTAGGTATTACTAATCTCTGTCATTGTTTGCTTAATATTCTAATAGCTGGTTGTCTAGCTTATAATATTTAAGATTATTGACTTTATACAAAATTTCCTCTTTGTTTAATGTTTTAATAATCAAGATCAGATCTTTATCTAGGATTTGGAGATTTTATATGTTTATCAAATCATTCTCTACATTTTATTAGTTGCTAAATTAATGTTTAAAGTGTAGGCATTATCTCCTGTTAGATATTGTTGTTCTGATTGGCATGGATTTCAACTTAGCATACCAACCACAATGTTTTGGGATTCCTTATAGTATTTGACTGTATAATTGAATTCTTGTAACAACAGACTCTATCTGACAAGGCAACTATTAGTTAAGTAGCTGTGGTTCAAGAATTCAAGGCTTTTATAATCAGTAATCACTATCATTTCTGATCCAAGAAGCATTTGTCAAAATTTTTGGGAAAGACCACACTATTGCTAATGCCTCTTTCTCAGTAACAATGTAGTTTATTTCTGAAACCTTTAACAGATGGCTAATGATGTAAAGGACTCCTGCTTAGCCACCCTCCTGGATTTGGAATAATGTTATCCCTAATCCATAATAGCTACTATCAGTTTGTAAGATAAAAGGTTTATTAATCAGGAAACTCTAGCATGACTTTTTCTAAAAATCCTGATTTAATTTTGGCAAATGCTTCATCTTGTTCTTTAGCCCAGTTCCATCTTTCATTTTTTCTTATTAATTTTAATAATAGTTCCATGTGCCCAGTGAGTTTTGGATAGAAATGATTGTAAAAATTGCATAGGTCCAAAAATGATCTGATTTGTTTTTTGTTTTTAGGTGTAGGAAAATTCTGTACTGCACTAATCTTATCTGTGTGAGGTCTGATCCCATTACAACCATTAATATAACCTAAGATTATTTTGTTGCATATTAATATACTCTTCTTGAAATTAACTTTTATCCCCTTATTATAGCACTCTTTAAAATTTTTTTTAGATGTTGAATATTGTACCGGTAA